>JAVQJF010060130.1:0-20522 GCA_036023855.1 Gadopsis marmoratus
GGGTAATAGGGTACTATGAGCTCTTTAAGATATGATGGTGCCTGACCATTAATGGCTTTATAGGTGAGGAGAAGGATTTTAAATTCTATTCTGGATTTTACAGGCAACCAGTGTAGAGATGCTAGTACTGGAGTGATATGATCTCTTTTCCTGGTTCTTGTCAGTAAACATGCTGCAGCATTTTAGATCAGCTGGAGAGTCTTAAGGGACTTATTGGTGGTGCCTGATAATACGGAGTTGCAGTAATCCAGCCTTGAGGTCACAAATGCATGAACTAATTTTTCTGCATCTTCCTTAGATAAGATGTGTCTAATTTTTGCAATGTTAGGCTACTATATATATATATATATATATATATTATTATATATATATTATGAACTAGGTTGCATGGTGGCGCAGTGCTTAGCATTGTAGCCTCACGCCAAAATGGTTCTGAATTTGAACCCCCCGGCTGGCTGCGGCCCTTTCTGTTGTTCTATGTTCTTCCTGTGCCTGCGTGGGTCTGGCTTCCTCCCACAGTCCAAATACATGCAGGTTGGGTTCACTGACAACTCTAAAGTTCCATAGTATGAATGGTTGTCCATCTGTAACTGTCAGCTGTGCAGGGTGTTTCCCGCCTCTCGCGGATAAATAGACAAATGAAATAAAATAGTCAAACCAACTTAAAATAGTCTCGCCGTCAAAGACAGAAGACAAGAAAGTTGCAATAACAAATGTAATCTGAAAATGACAGTCAAGGAATTAATAAGGAAATGGGTGGTGTGTTTTGTGTGGCAGCGTTAGCTGGAAAATAGAGTTATTCTTGCTGCAACAATTCATACATTACAGCTCACCTTTTCTGATTAAAAAAGGCACAGGAAACATGGAAACAACTGCAATTGTCAGCTAACGTCAAAAATGAATTGTTTTAGACTAATGAAATGTTTCGTTTCATATAACAACATTAAAATGCTGTAAGCAACACACTTTATGTATTTCTTTGACATCTTCCAGATGCTTGCAGACTCACACTCCTGGAAATTATGGCTATATTAGTTTGTTCTCTCTCCTCTCTGTATCACAGGATTTCCAATGAATTCTTCAGAGACGGCATTAAGAGCGCAGACAGAAGTTAATAAAAGTCTCATCAAAATAACTTCCAAAGCTTTGGCTTCTTTCACTTTCTAAATGAGATCAAAGCGAGAGTCGAAAGCATTTAAGAATTACCCAGATCGGGAAGACACAAACAACAACAACAACGACAACAACAATGAGAGAAAATGTAATGAATGGCCAGGCAACAAACAAATCAAATAATAAGAGAAGAAAAAATACAGCAAACAGGAGGGATGGAACAATCCACCGGGGACACTTTTCCTTTATTGTCTCCAGTCTTCTTTCATCTTGTGTATTTTCGTTTGTTTTGTTTATTTCTCCATTTGAGAGATTTGGTTCCTCATGTATTGTACAAAGGGGCGGGAAGGGGTGGAGGGTGGGGGGGGTAGCCTTCCAGGGGGTCGACTTATTGTGTGTGTGTGAGAGAGAAAGAGTGTGTGTCCTTGTTTGTGTAATTATATTCCCCAAAATTCCATAGAGGGAACAGGCTGAGCTAAAATTGGCTTGACAATGTGAGTAATTGTTGATTATTTTATTATTGTTGTTATAAAGTCAAGATCTACACAGGTTTATCCTAATCCGGACTTGACTTTAAGTCTCCATAAATGTCTTCCATCCTTGCTCTTTCTGAAAGGTTCCTTCCAGCCTGACAAATCAATTTTTTTATTTATTTTTGGCACTCAAGTCTTTACTTGTACTTCTGAACCTGCGCTATTATGGCTTCTAGTTGCAGATCAAAAGGTAGCGTTACATCACTTTTTCATATGTAGGAGATGTTATTCAGAGAGCGCCTCGGCACCTCATCGCGCCACAGAGAGGTGTCCACCGCTGCTGCAGTCTTTTCAGAGAGGCTGGCCATATGGGGGGGGGGTCGACGCAGGAACAGGGAAAGAGAGAAAAGTCGTTGTCAAGCTCGGTCTTCCTTTTAATCTTGCACTTGGAGAAGGGGGGGGGGTGCTGAGATGGTGGTGTTGGATAGGAGGGAGGATAAGGAGCGGTGGCAGTGGAGGACTCCTTAGGTCAATAAAGAATCAATAGGAGTGGGTGAAACTACACGCTGAGGATAAAAGACTGTGGAGTAGGCCTTGGCTGCTGCACATTGTAGGGGGGTTTTCTGGCACTGACAGAAAAGGAAACATGTCCACGGGTTACTCTGCAACGCTTCACGGCCAAAGCTTGCAGCACCTAATAGCGCTAAGCTGCTTTCCAACCCTGGCAACAGAGAGAGATGTGAGGCTCGGAGCTGCTTGTCCACCTATTAATCAGAAATGCTAATTCAGATCGCTGTTAAATGCGAAGGCACGCTCACACCAGTTCGGATTCTCCTCATTCACGCAACACTATGACCTCGGAGTAAACTGTATCCTGATCTTTCAGAGAACGGCACTTTTCCATCAGTACAGGTCACAAATGAAGGCCCTGCTAAATAAACAAATAAATAAAGTTGAAATAAATGTTTCTGCACAAAAACGCATCATGCTAATTGTTTACTATGCTTGAAGATGATAATTAAGTCATGGAGCTAACAGATATCAGCTCACCTTTTCTGACTGAAGAGAAGAAAAGGCCAGCGAGAGCGTGTCAGTTAAAAGTAGTGTTGCATGTGTTGTGACACCCTGACATGTGGAAAATAACGAGGCGGCGGAAGAATGATAGGAAGCAGCCTTTGAAGTATGCCCTTCCTATACGCAAAAGCTTCTCTTTTTCCCAGCGAGGAATAAAGGCACCAATTAAGCAAATAAAGATATCAATTAAGTGGCATAATTGAGATTTGTGTAGATTTATGAAAATGAATTTCCCAGAGGTGCCTTGGCTAATGAGCTCCACAGAGGTATTAAAGGTAGGCTTGTGTCATTGCCCCCATGAAAAAGCTACTGTCTCACACACACACATAACCAAGGTAATATTCTTTATCCTCCTTTCCTGCTTGTTTATTCTGGAGCTGTCTATCATTCTCTTGCCCTAATCAGTACAGGTATGCAAAGAGCCCCATTTGATCATGAGTCAAACAAAGAAGCGTCTTTACCTAAGCACTTTCAAAGAATGCAATAATAATAACATGTTAGGGGCTTCCTATAAATATTCATATTGCAGTCAGAGAGCAGCCAGTCGCTGTTAACATTCAAAGGTTGAACCACATGTATCGGAATTAGCAGAATGGGTAACGCAGTTAAAATGAGACAATTGATAGGGGAAAACAACACATCCTGTCTGACCTAGCCGAGATGCAGAATATGTCGAGCTTCAATCCCTGCAGCACATCTGTGTGTCACCCTCCCTGGGTCAGAGGTCAGCGGAGCTGGTGTGGGCGTCAGAGCAAAGCAGGGGTCTCTTCATACAGGAATGCCTCCAGCCATATTGCCGCCAGAGCCTACGAGGGCACCATTACATATCAATTATATAAATGCAAGACCGGCCTTAGTTAATGATGTCCTCACATAGATTTCTCTACTGAGCAATTAATGGAGCTATTTCTGCTGGGGGATGCCCCCATATGTACAATGTCAGAAGCCCACTCCCACACATGTATGCATGGAGAGCCTATGTAGGAACACACACAGAGAACATACAAATACAGCTGTCTTCCCACACCTTTTCATCGCAATGATGTGTCTTTAAGCGTGCCAGGAATACTAGTTTGTACAGCAAGGACTGGTAGCCATTAGCCCAGGTCCTGGAGTAAGACTGGATTTTCTAAATTTGGTTCCCAGGCTGTTTTAGTTTAACAACCCCTGCACCATTATGCTGGAGGAGAATGGATAATGAGGACAAGGTTGAGAGATGGAGTGCAGGAAAAAAAAGAAATACACAAAAGACGGGTCTATGTGAGCACGGAAATCTGGTGAATTGCATCCACCCCCCCCCATCCAACACAACAAGCACAAAAGATGTACAGCTCTCTATCTCTCTGAGGATGAACTCAGAGTTCTGCATATTGAATGAAACAAGACCAGTTGGAGATCTATTTTCAGTGCAGAGCACAGCATTTCTGAGTGCCTGGCAGTACTGCAGTCGTAACCTGTACAACAAGGTCAAGATGGGTCAAGATGCAAAATTAAAGCAAGCTCCCACCTTCATGTGTGCGTGGGGCTTCATGAAGGTTGAGGATGCATAGATCTACACTATATCAAATGTGGGATTATAAGGTACCAGTGTAATATCGCTGAGGGTCACTCAGAATTTCATTTAGTACAGAGCAGGTGCTGAAATAAAATTCACGGAAAGTAACACCTAATGGAAATCAGTGCTAATGTATGATGACATTTACTTTTGTGAAGATTTATTTTGGAGAAACATTCTGTAATCATCCAAAATCCAGTGGAGAAATCCCATTGGCTTTTTGTCGAGGGAACCTGGGCGATGCTAACTTCCGGGCTGACCTACAGTAACGGTTAACGTTAAGAGTAACCAGCCTTACACTGGTGGCAGCGGGCTTGTGGACTGCAAGAGATTTTTTGCAGAGTTTTGCAAGGGATTGACGAGATAACTGCTTCTGCTGAGGCCACGCCGCTGTTGTTTTCTCTCCTCACCTTGGATTGCTCCTGCCACATACTAATGCCAGCCTAGTGACTCGATCGGTGTACTGGTGGAAGAAAACAAGGTAGGCTAGCTAGCCTATACTTATAGGAGCGTAATACAAACTTAATAGCACAATGAGTCCTCACAAATGTTGAAAATTGTGAAGGGCCTGACAGTCTAAATCGCTAATCACTGATTACTAAACCTATGTCTGCTTGTTATGCCCTGAGATAACTTTATGATATGGCACTATATAACTAAAACTGAATTGAATTGTTGGTAAACGGCGATAACAAACAACACAAATCAACCTTTGACAGCTCATCTTTGACAGCATGGGAAACCTAGCTTGAGCCTGAGATGATGAGGCTCGAGGCTGAGCCAGCTGTTTCCACAAATAATGCCAAAATACTGTTTTATCCTCTTTTAAAGCCTCGGAAAAATAAGCGCAATTACTGCAGTATCATTGTAGTTTACATGTACCTACACAAACAGTGAGAAGAATTCAAATGTCAGCTCAACTTTAAATAAAGGTGGCAGTACAGTTTAAAAATAGGCGGTTAAAGTCCTGCATTCTGGTCATAAACAAGCCAACATATTAGCCAGATTACACACACCAATTTATCTGGAGGTAAATGGTAAAAAAATGGTAAAATGGCTGCATTTATAGCACTTTTATCCAAAGTGCTACACAATTGTTGCCTCTCATTCAGCCATTCCCACACACCACTCATACACTGATGGCAGGAAGTTACCATGCAAGGCTCTGGCCTGACCATCAGAGAGCAATTTGGGGTTCAGTGTTTTTTTTATTAGATTATTATTGTGCTGCGTGAGCAACATTTTAATGTAGTTGAGATGGAGCTTATTTCAGCTTTAGTTTTATATACTATGTAACAGCCCACCATACAGTATTACACTGTATATGCTATATACTGTATATACATTTTTTTAATTATTAATTTGCTAAGCAACCACTAACTGTAGCTGTTAAATAAATGTAACAGAGTAAAAGATGCAATGTTCCTCTCTGAAATGCAGTGGGGGCGAAGTGTAAAGTAGCATGAAATGGAAATATTTAACCTCAGAATTAGATTATGTAGGTGGTTATTGTAAATGTTACCATTCTCAGCATCATATTGTTGATTTATTATTATAATTGTAAAGATTCAGATGTGCTAACTAATTTGGAGAAAGACAATAACTAACATTTTCTGCTCTATTAGCAATGTTGCTGCTGATGTGCCCTCGAGCATGGCACTGGACCGTAGTGGAGCTGTTCAGTGGCCAAAAGTAGACACCTACAGTTGTACAGAAGTGGGCAGCTCCCACGAGTAGATGTAAGTATTATAGCTCAGTTGACTTTCGTTGAATAAATAAATGTTCAGAATTATCTGCATTAGTGACAGCCAAGTATTCAATTTCCTAGAAGACCTCCTCTGATATGGACTTTAATGGTGTGGGAGTGAGAGATGGACAAGCTGCCCCCGGAATCGTGAAAAGATCAATTTGATCATATTACCCGTGTGGACGATTGGCCGTGAAGTGTCCTCTGGTTGTGAAGTGGTCTCTGGGCAGCTCAGACTTTGGCAGAGAGGCCCGGCACTGCACAGCTCGGCACAGCTTGCCATAGTTGACCGGCAGCCCAGGCAGATGGCCAGCAACCAAACAGGCCTATTAGCATTTGGTCTGGATTAAATCAAATGCCCGGTGGAGAGCTATCTCTGGAATGGCCCTGGAATGGGCGATGGTGGGAGAGGAGCGGTAAGACTAGTAAGTAAGACAGGATGTGGAGCGCATAGAGCGGTTGAAGCTGGTTTGGAAATGATTCAGTGATCTGATAGTCAGTGAAGTTGGCTGGACTCCTGAAAGACTTACAGGGACAGCCCGGCTGGCTCACTATGACATCTTTTTTTTTCTTTTTACATTTACAGCTCTCATTTGGATAATTTGTTAAATGACCGGTTCCGATCATGTACTCAGTCTCTTCTTTGATGACACCTCACCTTGACTGTGTCACCAAAAGATGATTCCTTGCACCGGCAAATACATTAAATTGAGAGGCATATAAATACTTCCATGTATCAGCCTTTCAAAGTGTCTATTTAGATTTAAATACAGAAGCAATACACGTTTCCTTTTTCAGAGTGACCAGGGCTATTTGAAACCGAACAAACATTTGGTTTGAATAGTTGCATTTAAAGTTCTCCTCTGAAAAACATGTTTGTCTGTTAGGATTTGTGACATCACAAATAGTTTGGAAGCCAGAGCAATTTATATACATGTTAAAACATGTCAGGGTTAGGGTTTGTAAGATCCCCTGATCTTTAAGATTTATGATTGATGAAATGTAGAATTTAAGTTTTCACAGAAACCTCCACTTGCAGAATGTATATACAGTTATCACAGCAACCTGTAGGTGTTTGGTACAAATATGGATTTATGACAGAATCATAGCCAATAAATAGCATAGGAAAGTATTTCTTTAGAATGGCACTGGTGCACTCAATAGAAAAATGCAGCTGGTAGGTGTGTACCTTTGCCAATTCACATGCCTTTGGTGGGTTGTTAAGATTTGCAGAGGTTCTTGACTAATCTTCTATATTTACATTTTAATATATGGTATTAATACACACACTCCTTTAATTGAACCTAAAGGCAAAAAATAAAAGAAATCAACAAAATGGGGCTCTTATTTTCTCAAAGGTTCACAGATTGTTCCTTTAAGCAAGTGAAAGAGAGCAGGAGGAGCCAAAATAGACAAAGTGGGAAAGAGCTACACCAGGACAAAGTCAGTGACCCGTCATGTTTTAGCTATCCTTTTACCTCACACACATGCGCACACACAAACACACACACATCGTGCACGTTAATCTGAACTGATTGCATGTCCACTTACATAAATTATGGACTGTGGTGGATGCATTATTTACTCAGTAGAATTAAAAAGGCATGCCAGGTTGCTGGATGCTATCACGACACACACACACACACACAGATTTGTAGAGAGGGAGATTTAGTAGGGATGTAGTTTGAAAACAGAAAAAGGCATCTACATTTTTCTACTACCCTCCTTCTCTCCTGCCTCATTTTCTTTCTTTACCCACCATTCAAGCATGCATCCATCCATTCAGCCATCTTTCCTTCCATCCTCCCTACACTTGCCGTTTCTCCACCTCCATTCGCTGATCCTCATTTCACTGTTTTTTGCCGCATTCTGTCATTTTTCATTCATTCGTTCCTTTATTATTCTCTTCATCACATTTTACATCCCCCTCTTCTTTCTTCATCTTCCTTATATTATATTCAGTGGCATATGGTCCATTATGGGAGCTGGGGTGCTGCCCATCCTGCAATTCCAATGGTGAAGTACATATATTTGAATGATAAATCTTTTTTATTTTTTTTGATATTATAGCACAATGGACTAAAGAAAATGCCTACAATCTTTGTGTGCTGAAGACCGATTTGTGTGTAATATGTTTGGCTTTCGCTAGTGGCCCCTAATTGGTTGACACTGCACAGATCTCGATCTCAAGAAATGTTGACAGATTGGTTGAATTCCCACCCAACTGCATGGCTTTAGCACGGACTATGTCTGTAAAAATTAGCTTGGGTGGGTTGACAAACTTTTGGCCTGTTTGTCATAGTGCAAATTTTTTCTTATTTTGTTCAGTAATCATATCCAACCTGGAAACATTTTACCCGTCTAGCTACTTGAGCATCGGTGGGCTCCTAGCTGGTCAGACCAGTGTGTGTGCGTGTGCGCATGTGTGTGTGTCAAACTCCGACACAGACACTAAAGCACACTAGACTTTCAACATAGTTTTTTATTACGTGACTATATTGGTACAAACATTTATATTTTGGCCTTTTTCTATTGAGGAAAGGATCCCTACAGAGAGAGACTGCTTTGTTAAAGAATAAGATCTTCCCGCAACAGAGTTCCTCATCCTTTCAGAGTAAGACTTTTCCTTGATTGATACTTTCTGTTACTGGTTCAACAAAAGGGATCTTACTCTTTAACAAAAGGTCTGTCTCTGTAGGGATCCTTACTTTAATGTTGTCAGACACAATAACAATTTGAGGTTGTCATTGGCAAAAACAAGCACTGTTAGTGGACGGACTTATTTTACGGATTACATTGCAGCCATTGCAGCCCGTTCAAGATTGCCAGTGGAGATGATCTACTGGACCAATTCCAAAGACTTTGAAGTCATTTAGACTAATTTGTTTGGCCAGGTTGAAAAATACCGGAGTTTCCCTTTAAGCCATAAGATCTGTCCTTTTTTTCTAAGCACATTTTGTGGATGTTTGTTTGAAAGGGTATTCAGAGATACCATTATCACTGCAAGAAGTGAGTGACAATGCTCATTCCAGCAGTGCGTGTATGATGATTGAGTTCAGATTTGAGTTAATACTTCAATTTGAAGTATTAGTTTGTGTCTATGGCATACTTTATCATGTTTTTGTTGATATAATTATAACATAATGATAACAGTATGATTTACAACAACGGTAGTATAAAAAGGCACTACATGATGTCTCTGATTTCATAATGTAATATTGCAAGCAGAAATATGGACTAAAGAAATAAAGTAAATAAACAAGTTGTAGAGAAGCAGATGACTTCTTTTTTACACTTACATTATCACCAGTGTGGCTTTTTTTTTTGACAGAGCGAGCGAAGCACATCAGGGCCCAATTCAACAGTCAGGTCTTTCCTCTCTTTTTTTTCTCCCTTCAAGTCAGCAGCAAAGCTCCAATCGGTATGCAAAGTGTCACAGTGGGGCGGCTCCTTACAGCAAAACATCCCAAGCTTTGCTGGAACTTTTGGACACCAAGCGCCGCCTCCAGAGCCAAGAGTTACAGGGCCTCTGACACAGATAGAGAGTGAAAAAAAAAAAGAAGAAACAAAGAGAATATCACCAGAAAGAAGAGTCTGCTTCTCCCCACGCACTTTCATCCAGCAGCCTCAATCTTGGCTACAGCACGATCGACTTAACACCTAAATATAGAGCATGCCGGCTATTCATGTAGTGTTATTGCAACGCTAATGCCTACAATCGCGGATTTTGGAGCTAGCCGGCCTTATAGCGCGGCCGCCGGCTCCTGAATATGCATGGTGCCGAGCCGGGAGAAGAGAGCGCCAGGCGAGACACAGAGGATTTGATGTTCAATAAAAGAGAAACCCTTTGACATGGAATACGAGCGGGGCCCAGCCTCAATATAAAAGAACCAGGAGGGGAATTAGATGGATGGAGAATTCCTTCAGAAATACAGACAGAGGAGAGACAGAAAAGAGAGTTATGAGAAAAGGAAAGGGGATATTTGAGTGTTTCTGACTGTGTGTGTGTGTTGAGCGAGTGACAGAAAAGCAAGCAGACACACACACACACAAACACACACTCGCTTTGCAAGTGGAAACATTCCTCTATGTGCCCTCTTTGACAGAGTATGGATAATACAAACCTATGATACATCTTAAGCAAGTTATTGAAAAGTCACCACGGCTTCTTTTCTCCAACTCTTCAAAAGATCGACGGCTCAGCTCCCCGCTCTCACTCGCCTCCCACCAACTTTCTCCAAGCTTTACGTGGCTTTTAAAGATTACCTTTAAAATCATTGAGTCACTTAACAGGCTCTTTAAATTAGACAAGGCCTATGGGTCAGCCTCATTATAGATGCCATTAGCAACCATGCACTAAGGCTGTACAAGGAAATAGTTGTTTAAGGGCCACTAAGTGAGTGGGTAATCCTTGTGAAGATGAATGCTAACTAAAAGGCCCAGATGTGACGTTTCTTCATTGTTACAGTAGTTATGGGAAGAATTTGTTTTGCATGTTAACGTCAATAAATCACATCAATTTTAGCACACAAGAGTAAGAATGACACATTAAGATTTTCACGGAAAACTGTAGGTTACTTTACAGAACCAATTTGGTCTTTGTCAGTATGCATTCCTACGTATTCCTATTTCATTTGTAAAATGTTGGGCATAATTCAGAAAAATTCATGGTGGGGGATGAAAGCCTTAAACATTTAACTTGACTGTTCAGTAAAATAGTTGACCAAGAACCTTTCTGAGATAGTAGCTTTACATCCCAACTTTTGTCTACTGTAAAATAACATGTTCTATAAAATCTTTGATTGTTGTATGAACAGCAATCTCGGAACCCATCGGGTATCGTCTGACAATGATTTAGCGGTCAATGTTTCAGGGCTTCTGGTGTAACCAGTGGATATGGATATTTTATTTTTATGTAAAGCACTCCGAATTGCTTTTGGATGATATGGTGCTATACAAGTAAATTTGAATTGAACTGAAATATCTGGGTCAAGACTTCACGTGCTGGTCATTGTTTACAGTCCGATTAGCAATCTTGGGACCTACTGGCTGTTGTCTGAGCTGAACGCAGATACATAAAATAAAAAAGCTAATTAGAAGCTAATCTCTACAGTTCTATTAATGGCCAATGTATTCTACTTCTTTTGTTCTCCACATTGACTGTTTACCTGCATGCAACCAAAGTCTGCTCAAACATGATTGGTCAATACTTCTTAGTCTACAAATGATCAACAAATGGACCAGAACACTTCTGATGCCATAATCTTCTCCCTTGTCTACAGATTCTGCATTCATATGCAGATATGTTTATAGAGATTATGTAACAGTACAACACGTGGGAAAATGACCAGCATTCAGACTTAATTTATCGTATAAACCAAGCATGCAAATCGCATGAAAATTCACAATGACAATAACAATAAACTGTGCAGATCATTTCAACATTCATCATTATCCAAACTTAAGGAATATATTCCAGTGTCAGTCAGGGATGATTTGGCTTTGATCTGCCTTGAGTGGATATAAAGTTATGACGGCAAATTTGTGTCACGTCAAGTATATCACAAGCTTTACAGCACAAAACAGAATTGTTTTCTCATAATGACAGATGGTGGAAAGACAGGAAACCAGGAAAAGAGGGACAGGAGGCACTTGGGAAATGTTGTATTATGGGAATAATTAATACCAGCAAGAGATAGAGGCAGCATCATGGTCTCATTTAGGTATACCAAAGGATCATGACTGTGCAATACCCATCAGGCTAAACAATACCATCCTTATCCAACATCCGGGGCATCAGGATCCAAAATTAGTGTTTGGCAGGACAAAAGAACAGTGAGTACAAATACTTTGCTTCCTCTTGCCTAGTTAGGCAAGTACTACAATGTGTTCCATTGAGCAAATTTTGAGAGAAGAAAGAAGACTGTTGTTGTTGGTGCTGTCAGTTGGAATAGTGAAGTATGTCCCTCACCCCTCATGACTGCATTATGCAATCATGCAATTTGTGAAAGATGAAAGTCCAACGTGAAAAAAAAACACAAAAACATAGAAAAAAGCTGCAGTAGCATGTATGAATGAGGGAGATAAAGGTTCGGATGAGACTGTGAATAATGCACATATGGCAACATATAACTTAGTCACACAAGCTGATGCAGGTGCAGCATTGACATTCATGCTCAAATGTATATACATACAGTATAACGCACATTAACGGACGCAGAGAGAGAGACATCTTTGCAAGCCTATTGGGGATGCCATGCATGTGCTTTGGTTGGGGCAAGTTCCATAATAGGTGTGTGTTTCATTGCAATTAAGGCTTTGGCCTGATCCCTTCTGACATGGTAAGTGTTATTTCAAACACAGATTAATAAATCATGGACATCGAGTTAAGAATTAAAATAGGTCTCCGCCACCGCTGCAGTCCTGGCTAACCTCCACAGCCCAGTTCCTGCACACACACACACACACAAACAAACACTATCTCTATATGTACATTTGCATTCATGAAATGTATAATGTTTCTTACACCATATTCATCAGTATATTTTCATTCACGTTTGTGTCCAATTACGTCTAAATGGGAAGTATGTTCACCTGATGCTATATATCAAATATTTACATAATGGCATCACCCTTGAACGACATATCAGGCAACAGAGAACCTCTGTAATACTAAATCCTGGACCAAATTCCATTGAAAATAGTGACAAAAAAATGAATTTCCATGATGCTGTAACTGAGTGAATACTAAGGAAAAGGAATTACATTGTGACAATGTTGTTTAATCCATAGAGAGAAGCATTCAAGACGTTAAAACAACAAGTGTGGTGTGAGACCTGCAAATAGCTGATGTGCCATCAGTGCCGTGTGCCATGTCACTAAAGACGTGTCGGTCTCTGGATTCATTCCAAATGGACACAGGGACATCATGGCTGCAAATGTTCACCAGCTGATGGGCACAGAGCCAGAAGGAACAGACCTCAACAGCTGACCAGGAGGCAAAAACAAAAGGCTAAAAAACACAAGCATTTTGTTCTCTAATATTATCTCTAGTCGCTAATGGAAAACTAAAATCATCGTGCATCTTGACATTACAGGGCATGATCTGTAGGCCTGGCTAATGAAGAGAAGCTGCTCAAAATGTTACCTCGCTGTAATGAAATGTTACAAAATGTTACCTCGTTGTAATTTATGTGGAATTGTACTGTGTTACTGTGTGTTCTCTTTCATCCTGCTCTCACTCTACCCCCTCTATAGCTTCTTGTTTCTCTCTCTACCCAACCGGTCGAGGCACCAAGAGCCTGGCTCTGCCTGAGGTTTCTGTCTGTTAAAAGGCAATTTTTCCTTGCCACTGTCGCCTAGCGCTTTCTCATGGTGGGATTGTTGGGTCTATACATATAGAGTTGGTTTAGACTTGCTCTATATTAACAAGTGCTATGAGATAACTCTCTTATGATATAGCGCTATATAAATAAAATTGAATTGAACTGAATTAATGAAAAGTGAATGTTGGAGCCTTGCAGTGTGCGAGGTAACATTAGCAAGCAAGCTAGGAAAATCTGGATGAATTAGCTCATGTTATCAACTCTATTTTGCTATGTTAGCTAGCTAGTCATTCGTCCAAGTTACATGGATGTATCACAAGGTCTTATACATCGGTGCCGCGTTAGAAAATACTTGTTTGCTAAAATTGTCCAGCTACAATCAAATTTTTTTTCACATGCTTTGCAGTAATGTTAGCTTGCCTGGTCATTTGTTGACGTTAGCGGACTCAATTTCTAAGCTAACATAAGTGCTCGTGAGGAGTTTGTTCTTTTGTTTTTATTGCGGAGTTGAACTCTGACCTGTAGCTCGAGAGAGAGGTAAGGCACTCGGGAGCGCACATACCGTCACAACAACAAAAACACAAGACTCTGAGGTCTTCCATTGTCACACGGTGAGACACACACACGTACACATGTAGGTCAAGCACAGAACACATATATGCATCCCCGATGAAATTTGTCCTCTACATTTGACCCAGCCGTCATTCCTCCTGAGGACAGCCTGGAACAGTGGTCAGCCTTCAATATGGCGACCAGGTACCAAGTCAAAGTGCCGATGCCCTGTCTTGGTCAGGGACAGCAGTATATATATTTTGTTTTCTGTAGGAAACCCTTAGTGAGCATGGGGAGAACATGCAAACTCCACACAGAAAGGCCTGGTCTCCCAGGGGAATCAAATCCAGGACCTTCTTGCTGTGAGGGAGCAGTGCAAAGCACTGAGCTACAAAAACCAACCCGAGTCCTCTACTTAGAAATCAGTCCACAGGCTGCTATAGGCAACCGAGAAAGTCAGGTTACGTTACAGTCCATTCACACACAGGTAATATGACGTGATTAAAAAGTTGCATACAGTACCTTTAATAGCAAGTAATTAGAGATTCAACAACAGATCAAATATCTGAGTGTCTAAATTTGAAATTTTACGTGGTCACAATTTTAAGAGACAAATGCACACAGACAGTACCTGTACAGGACAGTGCTTCCACGTATATTGTCTATAGCGCATAATATACTGTATCTATAATGATAGACACTGTACAGTATATACACACTTCAGAAACACACATTATCTGTACCCATACACAAACAAGTTTCACTAATGCTAGGTAAGATGAGTTTAAAAGTATTTATTAGAGAAATATTTTCACACGTTTGAAATATTTTTCAAACTTCCATTAGATTTGATGTGTTTTGAATAAAAAAAAAATTCAAGGTCCAACTTACTAGCTTTTCCTTGGGCTTTCAACCACATCGCATGATTTTTCTGCTCTGAAGATTGTATACTGACCCAAATTTTAACCTTTCCGTGGCAAACATTATTATTAGGTTTTATGTAAATACTGATGATATTGATTTCTTTTTTATTGATTTCTTTTTATCAACTATAGTGATAATGTGAAAATGCTGCCAAATCACCCATCCCTACACTCAAGGTTTGATTTATTCTTAATTTTTATCTGACTCACAAAGTAATAAAATGTGTCAGTGTCTAAAATCCACAGTCAGTCTTTTATTCAAGAATGTGGCTTTTGTTGATAGAATTGCGTGTTTGATAGGCTGCAAGACATGAAGACATTGAACTTGTGAGACATACATACATTTGCTGTATTGCTTTGTCAATGATAAAAATAAGGGACGTCTTAAATCGCTTAAATATAGCAAGATGCCACAAAAATTCTTGCTTTATAGGGAATTGAGGATCAGGAAGAGAACTGGCATTCCAGCAAGTGGATTTTCTGCAATTATAAAGAGTAATTTAAACATAGATACACAGTGTACACACATGTACACACAGTATCTGTATGTAGACATGCCAACACACAGTACACAAGCGCAAACTGTAAACATCCCATGGTCACAAGCAAATATACAATACATACACACATCAGCTGTGCAGATATGCACTTGCCTTACACACACACACACACACACACACATAGAGCCTCAAATGGCGTGGCAGTGTTTACCATGAGCACTTAACAGATGTAATACATCAAAATAAATAGGAGCTGAAGGGAGAAGGAAGGAGAGAAACAAGTAGGAGAATCTGCATAATAAATGCAGGAGACATGTAAAGGCACATAGAGCTACTCCTTCACAATACACACACTCTGACCCTCCATCTCTGATTTTGTTCTTTATCCCAGCTCCGATCCTGCACCCTCTGTTTTCAAATTCTCTCTTATTTATTTTCTTTTTCCTCTCCTCTCCCTTCTGCCATTTTTCCTTCCTTCATTCCTTCTACTCTTCAATCAATCTTAATTCCTTCCCCTTTCCCCTGTCCATCCATCCGGCCCTCTGCCCTTCCTCCATCTCTCCTGTCATCTATTGAACTCAACACTCCCTTCCTCTCTGCCTCCATTGCCCCATTTTTTGTACACATGAAGACCAACGGAGTTGTGCCACAACACAAAAGTGATGCTGAATAATGTGTATAATAATTGGACTGTTTGGTCGTTTAATGGCCAATCATGATTCACATATACACAGACGTGCAGAGAACAATGCTGAAACACACACATACACATAGACACGTTGAAATTTATCCTCTGCTTTTGACCCATCCGGCCATCCTTCTTCCGAGGGGAGCTGGAGCAGTGGTCAGCCTTCTATGGCGACCAGGCACCAACTCCAGTGCACATCCCTGTCCTTCTTGGTCAGAGACAGGTCAGGATAGATGCACAACCGGGGGAAAACTTAGGGGTTCAGTGTCTTGCCCAGGGACACTTCGACACGTGGACGGGAGGAGCTGGAATCGGAACACCAACCCCCGGGATGAAAGTCAGATAACAACAGCTCTAATTCCAGAACCACAGCTACCTAACATATGGGCGGGAGCGGGATTCGAACCTCCATCCCCAGGGCCACAGCTCAACAGCTTAACCCTTTGGAGGGGCCACCCAAATAGAAGCTCACACACACACAGTCTCCTGTGGTCGACACAGGGCACTTTAGCTGACACTCATACACTCGCACACTTTGAATCTACAAGAAGGCTACAAAACATGATCAGATTTGAAAAGTGACTTGCTAAATATGTCATATTTGACACCCACTCACACACATACTGTAAGTACACTTGTGATTATCTAAATATAAAGTCAGATATTTTATAAATAGCTCTCTATCTCTCTCTCTACTTGCCTGGACACAAGCTTCTCGGGCAGCCAAGGATAGGAGATGGGAGGAGGGGATATAGATGGAGGGATTGCAAGAAAAGGCAAAGGCTCTCAAGTGCACTCTGTATGTACTGTAGTTTCTTTTAGATTGGATTCAGCACAGGAAAGTATAGATGACACAAAAGAGCTATGGATAGGAAGAAGGAAATCAGATCAAAGAGACCACAGCTGGACAGACCTGTATCTCTTTGGTGATGATGAGATATGAGGTATAGCTCAATGAGCAAGGCAGAAACATTCCCACTGCCAAGGGTTCAACTCCAAGTATATTGAAGAAAAACTGAAGGTCTTTCGCTTTTTGTTGTAGATTATTAGAGACGCTATGTATAGAAATGCAGTTGTTTGGCCTTTGTAACATCTGTTTCATGTGAGCACTATGGCAGCACCCATTCGATCACAAACTCAAACCTCTGTTATGTCCAGCAATGGATATTGATGGGGTAGATTAACCCACTAATTAAAAGGGATATCCACATGATTTTGGCAAGTTTTAAATATGCTGCATGAGGAGTAGGATGAAAACAGATTTTTTTAAATGTGTTTTTTTAAATTCTGACCAGTGTAGCTCTACAGTTTATACTCATAGTAAATCAAGAGAGCTTATAGTGAAACTGAGGGCATTGATTGATCATTACAGGAACAGTTATGTCCGTAACTTATTGAAAGTAGGGTATTTCTGTGATTTCTGAAGAAAAAGAAAACACTGTAAAGAACAGAGGGGGTTGCACATTGTTGGGTCTCTTTGAATCACTGTAGCATGACACAAGTGTATCTCAACCATGAGACAGATATGTAGACGGATGGGCATCTAAAAAGCTTCAGGGAAATTTAAAGGAGTTTGTCACATTTCTTCTCGATTCCTAGTATTAGAGACCTGACTGACCTAGCTGGGCCAGGTTCAAATTATATTCAGAATCAGGTCGGGTAGGGTCTACTACTGAATGGATCCAAGCAGTCTCGCTACCATGAAATGTAAAGTACTCTTTAACTGTGGCTGCTTTTTGATGGGTGGAGCCTCATGCTGCTGCCAATGTCAGTGTTCTTTACCTGTTTGGGCCTGTTTGAGTTATGGATCGGGTCTTATTATGCTCGAGTCTATCCAAACGTGTGTGACTCACCTTGAATCCTTTATGGATAGGGTCCAGAATTTTGGACTGATGAAGACATCTGTTGTGTAGTGCTCTTTAGGTCCACAACAGATAGAATCAGTCGACCATTGTGTTCATAGATGTACTGTATTAGCTTTTCAACAACTCTTTCCAGTAATCCTAATTTTCACAAAATTAAAACATGTTGTAGAAGTCTTGTTCAGTTCACCATACTTTATTCATGGTTTTTAGCAGTTTTCTTGGTTTAATCATCACCCTGATGACTTGCACTCTGGTCTGCACCTTGCTGTGTGTGTGTGTTCCCAAAGAAATTATTGTCCTCTCTTTCTGTCCGGAAGAACTGCCCTTTGATTATATGAATCCCCTTGTGTACATATATACCTGTACTTGTGCTCCAATAAATTCTTCTAGATGTACTGTAGTAGTGTAGGAAATGCCTTTCGTTTAACAGGAGCTCCCAAAGACTCAAACATGGTATTTCTTTATCTTGTGAATTTTGAAAGTATGTTTTCAGAGTAGTCTGTAGGGATTGTCTTTCAGAACTCCAGCTGACCCTGTTAAAAAGTTTGCATGAATGTGCTTGTACATGCATATGTGGTGTGCATGAGTGTGTTGCCTGTGGAGAGTCTTGGGGTGGATCAAAAGGGCCTTGAAATGTGTTTTGGCTGGCCATGACAGATCAGTGGGCGACAATCCACAAAGCGGCCCCCGAGGACCCCCGTGGATGACCCCACATCTAGACTGAATGCAACCCCCTAATCCAGTGTGTCACCTCACACACCCAGGCCCTTCACCTCCTGATGGAGAGATGAATCAAAGAGAAAGGGCCTCTCACTGCCCTCACCCACTGAAAAAATACAGCAGTGGAGAATGGAGAGATGACCTTATAAGAAGTAGCAGATGAGATCAGATGGTGAGATGACAGGGTCAGACAAAGTGGAGGAGGTAAACGTAAAAAAAAAAAAGAGGGAGAGAGAAAGAGAGAGATTAGGAGAGGGAAAGAAGTGGGGCAGATGAGAGGCAGTGAGGGCAAACAGTGAAAGCTGAACGACGTAGTGTTGAGAGTGGGGACTGAGAAGGATTAAGTGGTCATGCCAGGCTACTGTATGTGTGTGTGTGTGTTTGTGTGGGTCTAGCTGAGCAATAGAGAGGCTACAATAGGGTTATTTTGGTGTGACACCAAACACAGCTCATGCACTCTGCAGGAAGTGAATATGAACACAAACATGCATTTGTCTTCTTATGGAACCTTACATTAATTGTATCTGACCAATCCTTACCACAACAACTTTTACCAAACTCAATTCCAAAGGAATAATGACAGCCACACTAGGTCTAATTTAAAGACATTGTTTTGTTAGAATTGAATTGGTTTGCTTGTACAAACTATTGCAGTTCTTAACATGTACTCCAATGTACTCCATTACATTATTCCTTTGAGAATCCAATGGATTTTTACATGATGTACATGTTTATTCTCAAAATATTCAGAAACAGTTGGTCCATGCTTCTATCCATCAAGTTTCTGTTACTTATGAAGGTCCTAAGTTGTGTTGGCACACTTGTTCCTACCTTCTGTCTCCAGCTCCTCTTGCGGAGTCCCAACACATTCCCAGGTCAGGTAAGCTCTATAATCTCTACAACGTGGGGCATGGAAGTGTCAGGAGATTCGTGCTAGGAGCAATATATGATGTGTTTCCATTTCCCCAAAATCTTATTAAATGCATAGATGAGGACCCAGCATGTCCTTTATGTTCAGGTGTATGTGGAC
Source organism: Gadopsis marmoratus (assembly GCA_036023855.1). NCBI lineage: Eukaryota > Metazoa > Chordata > Actinopteri > Centrarchiformes > Percichthyidae > Gadopsis > Gadopsis marmoratus. The sequence continues at coordinate 19,566 of JAVQJF010060130.1, forward strand.
ATGTAACCAACTAGTGAAGTGTCTAGCAGCAGCCATTGACAGTAAGCGCTTAGAAGTAAACTCAATAGATGCAAAACGGAAACAAAATGGGGTTTTGTTTCTGAGGGTGAAAAAGTCAGGCAGCAAGCAATTTGAAGAGACATGATGTGGGGCAGCTAAAGGAAGGGAGTGACTGGAAAATGAGAGTAGATTTTGCAAAAAAAATAGTCTCTCAGGAGATAGCTACCACTGACCAGATGCTGTGTTGTGGTCAGAAACACAGCACATAACCACTGTGTTATGTCATGCTTATTTGAAGAATAATGTACCACTTGAGGGCGAAGCCTAAAGAAGGCCGTGAATGACATGTCAGCCTCTGTAGCAAGTTCCAGTGAAGGTCGATTCGGGGACACAGGGTTAAATTAATGTTAACTGGGGATTTAGAGTGGATGCTGTGTCAGGGAGCTGAGAAGTCTTGACTGGTTTCTTTGGTGGATTGAGCAGCACTGATAGATGGCTACAAGCACAATAGCCTGACAGGCTGTTTAATCAACATTTTGTTGCATACTCTCAAGGTGGGGTAGCTGTAGAAGATTGTTTATGTGTCATTTCAGGCAGCCAGCGTGGCATGCTTTTAGCATGCTAGTTAGCATAGCATGCTAGTTGGCTTTGACATGCTGTTTGTTGCTTGGTCTAGTTGGTGGCTCAGGCAGGATGCTGGTTAGCTAAGCTAAGTGTAGCCAGGTGAACTGGGGTACAAGGGATTTTCGGGCCTGCAAATAGAACTGCTGTTATTCAGGCAAAGCACTCGTACATAGGTTATGCCAGGGAATTAGGCAGGGGGCGCTAGGAAAAAAAGGAGTTTATCCCGAAGAAAAACGCGCGGCAAAAAGTAACCGGAACTTCCGCTGGAGCGGATCGGCGCGCGCTGAGGAGACGCTGTTGCAGACCCGGGAGGCATACAGAGAGTGTGCATGA
>JAVQJF010060134.1:0-27886 GCA_036023855.1 Gadopsis marmoratus
GCAGAAGGCAGTTTGTTCACTGAAGGGCTGGAGAGCGCTAAAATAATGAGTGAAGCATGGTGGAGGTTCCTTGCAAGTTTGGCGCTGCATTTCTGCAAATGGAGTTGGAGGTTTGGTCAGGATTCATGGTGTCCTCAATGCTGAGAAATACAGGCAGATACTTATCCATCATGCAATACCATCAGGGAGGCGTATGATTGGCCCCAAAGTTATTCTGCAGCTGGACAACGACCCCAAACATACAGCCAATGTCATTAAGAACTATCTTCAGCATAAAGAAGAACAAGAAGTCCTCGAACTGACGGTATGGCCCCCACAGAGCCCTGATCTCAACATCATTGAGTCTGTCTGGGATCACATGAAGAGACAGAAGGATTTGAGGAAGCCTACATCCACAGAAGATCTGCGGTCAGTTCTCCAAGATGTTTGGAACAACTGTGTGCAAGTGTCCCTAGAAGAACTGATGCTGTTTTGAAGGCAAGGGTGGTCACACCAAATATTGATTAGATTTAAATTTCTCTTCTGTTCATTCACTGCATTTTGTTAATTTATGAAACTAAACTGTTAACACTTCCATTTTTGAAAGCATTCTTAGTTTATAGCATACATTCATAGTTTAAACACCTGCCTAACACGTTTGCACAGACTGTGTATATACAACTCTGGAAAAAATTAAGAGACCACTGCAAAATTATCAGTTCTCTGGTTTTACCATTTACAGGTATGTGTTTGAGTAAAATTAACTTTGGAAAATTTGGAGTGGTCTTTATATATATATATATATGGGCCGGTTTACATATGCACATGTGTGTTCTAACACCTTTCTATCAGAACCAGCATTAACTTCTTCAGCAGTTTGAGCTACAGTAGCTCTTCTGTTGTTCTGTTGGCACATGGGCCAGCCTTTCAATGAATCAGTGGCATCATTTCAATCAATGAGCCTTGGCCACCCATGACCCTGTTGTCGGTTCAGCGGTTTTCCTTCCTTGGACCACTTTTGGTAGGTACTGACCACTGCAGACCGGGAACACCCCACAAGAGCTGCAGTTTTGGAGATGCTCTGACCCAGTTGTCTAGCCATCACAGTGTGGCCCTTGTCAAAGTCGCTCACATCCTTACGCTTGCCCATTTTTTTTGCTTCAGCACATCAACTTTGAGGACAAAATGCTCACTTGCTGCCTAATATAGCCCCCCCAATGACAGGTGTCATGGTAACGAGATAATCGGTGTTCATCACTTCACCTGTTAGTGGTCATAAAGTTATGGCTGATTGGTGTATATGGATATATTCTGAATATATGCCATCAGTCCATCACTGTATACAGCAAGGCATATACTGATATAGAATATTATAATTTTAACCTGTTTTCATAAAGATCTGTCTCACGCCAAGAGCAAATATATTTTGTGAGGTTGGGGAATTGTGTGAAGGGTATGGTGGTTGGTGCCCAACAAGGCATAGAATTACAGCTCCATACAGTTTTGCAGCAAAATTGGAAACAGGTCCTGTGATCTACAGTAAAGGCTATCTAGGGTTGGATAGATATGATAGTGAGCAGAACAGAGCAACACGATGGAAGCATCCTCAGGAGAATACTACTCTAGCTGATGGATCCTTTCTAGTGCTCCCTTTGAGGCCAGGCAGCAGCTTCTCATGAAAGGAGATGAAGGGCAGGATGGAGTAAAATAGAAAAAGAAGACAAAGCTTGAGAATGGAAGTGAAGGGTGGTCAAAGAGATAGAAAAGAGGAGCCAGCAAGATGGAAGAGAAGAAAAGCAAAGTGAGGGTGATGAACAGTAAGAAAACCCAAAAACACAAAGCCTGTCAGAAACCTGACCATCATTTACATAATTTCCATGATCACTGATAAGTTTTATTGGCTTAGACCTCACTTAAAACTATTCTCAGATCAATTTGTAATTCAAATATTAAACCAAAGATATGTTAGGAAATATGTGTGCTACTGATTCCTTGATTCCTTTAGCAAATGATCACTGGGCAACACACATACCACTTACTGTACATATACCATACACAGATGTACTGTACATCAATATGTTGTATTTATCTACTGAAAGTCTAAATAATTTGCATACATATTCACACTACTCATTATTCAGTACTTTGTGGAAGCATCACCGGCAGCGGTTGCAGGTTTTAATGTTCTTGGATATGCCTTTATTACCATGTATTTTGCATCCAGTCTGGTTTATTTCTCTAATATTTGCCCTGCACTAATGGGTTGCAGGATTGGCATCATTATTTATGATTTAGGAAACATTCTAAAGTGGTAATTGTACAGTGGCACGGTCTGTTGACAAAATAGCCTACAGCGCTTTAAAACTGCACAAGGTCTGACAGCCCATGCTGCCAATTGACAATCACAATTTTTAGTCCTTTGATCAAAATGTATCAGATCACTGGTAATTAGCATCCACTTGAGATACAATGAATGTATTAATTATTATAGCTCACCTCAGTTTCAACTTTAATATAGAGATTCAGATTTGCAGCCATTATGTTTTAGTAAGGACTGGGCTACAGAAACCCAAGTAATCCAAAACATATTTCCACTGCTTTCTTTCCTTTTACCCCAATGCTCTCTTCACTCAGTGTTTCCCTCACAACTCCACTGCACCACTCTAGGGGCTAACTTCACATCCACTATAAGTGGAATATTCTATCAAAGTTGTTGAATTTTGGTAAATTAACATTAAAAATTAAGCAGTTGTTTTAAGAGTCAATATATTTCCTTCTAACCTTATTTAAAAGTTAACTTGATGTTTCCTCTATATGGACGAGTAATGATTATTCATTTATAGTGTTGCTGTTGCTATTTTGTAGCGCCAAGATATACAGTATAAGTCAATGACAACAAGGCTGTATTCTCAAAGCATTGCTTAATTCAAACTCATCATATGGGCTTGTGGACATTTATACTAAAGTACAATAAAGATGCTAGTAAATATTATATGAATCATATACGTTGAGTTCTCCGGTGCATTAAAACCATCTCTGGGAAGAAGCTTAGGGTTGTTCTGGATCATATACTGTGGACAGGCCACAGAGTCTGCAGAGCACAGTCTCAAACATGCTGCAGAGTAACAGCACAGGGGAGCTCCAAAACACTCTGACTTCTCCTGCTTATCTCCTACTGTGAACCACAAATGCTTTGCAGTTCTGGGTCATGCCACCTCCAGAAGTTAGGTGACTCCTGCTTTTTAGACTGCAACAGTGAGGAGGAGTGGAGGAGACTTGTGAAGAGTTTTGTCAGTTGGAACAAGCGGCAGCTTAATGGCTGGAAGACAGAAGCGCTTGTAATAAGAGATGGACCAATCACGTTTTATTGGCCACAATCCAGATTTAAGTCATTTACTATATTAGTTAATATTTGCCCAGATGGAACCAAAATTAATTTTTGTTATATTTGTATTTTTTTCCCTACATGACAGATCTGCATAGTCCATACATCTCTGGAAAAAATTAAGAGGCCACTGCAAAAGTATCAGTTCTCTGGTTTTGCTATTTATAAGTATGTGTTTGAGTCAAATGAACTTTTGAAAATTTGGAGTGGTCTCTTAATTTTTTCCAGAGCTGTATTTTATAGACCAAATTAAAATTGTGTGAGAGCAGAGTAACTCTACATTTACAAATATGCCCTTCATCATTGCTTTTCTTTCAAGGTCTCCAAACATATTTTGTTAAATGTCCTATAGTGTTTGTATAATATCTCTGGAGGGATAAGTGTCATTACGGAGCCAATGTAGCAGAAAGGTTGGCAAGGATTTGGACAGGCTCCCACGTGAATAAAATAAATAATTGAGTTTTAATGCATTTTAACCAACAGCAGCACAGTGTGGTGCACCTAGAATGGGTTGCTGAAATGGAGGTCTGATGCACAATGACATGTCACACTTATTCAAAATGCTGTGCATTAAGAAATGGTCAAGTGTTTTAACTGAGCTTAATGCAGAGATTGTGACAAATCGGGCTTTACTTAGCCCATAATCAACCCAATGACGTTCCCAGCTATCGGCTACAGACATACCTACTTGTGATGAATGTAAAAAAAAAATATTCTGGGAGAACACGTGACTTCCACAGTGTCAGTAAGCACAATGAAAATGCAGTGATGCTGCAGCTGCAGACATGCCTGGATTTTCACATTAAGAACAAACTGTACGGTGGTGATAACATGGAGGAATGGTGCCAAAAAGGACAGGCTCTTCTCATGGGGCTCTGGTCCTTTAGTGTATGTAACTGGGAGACCGGAACACTGTTCTTTGTGGTGGTGTGCTAGAAGAACAGTCAGATTAACAAACTGGTGAAAACTGCTGTCTAGCCTGGAGCCTGGAGGCACCAGCAACGGGGATGATGAGGACTAAACTGAACTCCATTGTAGAACACACCCTCCACCCCCTCCATGGTGGGATGAAGCTACAGTACAGAACATCTTCACTCTTTTCCTCAGCATCCACACTTGTGCCTACAGCTATTAGACTGTACAATACTAGGATGAAGTGAGGCAGGGTGGCTGTATTTCACTGCAGAAACTAAACAAGCCGTCATGGACAGCTCGCTACATCTGTGTGCACTAGAATCCAAAACATTTCAGCCTTTTGCTGTAATGTATTCTTTCAGATATGTTTCTGCATATTCATACAGGTTATTTGCTTGCGTAGGTACATACTGCAATTTCACTGTGCCTAAATTACCTTGTTTTCATTTGGATAATACAGTGGTATTGTAAAAATAATGCACATGCATTTTTGCATCTGGCTATTTGTCTATACATGGTAACTCTGTCCTGGGACATTTGTAAAGAGGACAGCTAGGAATAATCACCACATTGTTGTTTACAATACCAGTCTTCATATAGCACATAGCTTTTCAAGGGATAAACTGTGCATGGCCTTTGGTAGACTTAACATACAATAAAACATTAATAAACAAAATCCTTGGCATTTCATGTAACAAAATACAAAAGATATAGCATAAATCTTGAAAAAGAATCGTTTTTGTAGACTTGTGTGAAAGACTGTATTGACAGCGCTGTCATCTCAGATACAAGTAAGACATCTGACATCCAGACCTTCAGTTTGATAGTTATCTGTGCTGCTATAATCATGTTATTGTCATCCTTCAAGACAAATGAATCATTCCATACATGGCTATAAGACTCATATGATAGCTAAAGTGTATGATATCGAAGTAAAATTAGTGCAGTTTGAATATTCGTTGTTCTTTGACTAGTTAAGGAAGACGGCTACCAAGTAGTGTGCGTCACTTTTGAACATTTCTGAAATCTGTGTGAGTGGCCAAATCCATTCCATGAACAGATAAATGAAACCAGCAGTGTTACACATTCTATGTTTGAAGGGAGCTATTCGCTATCATGCTTCATATTGAGATAAGCATATCCCTAATACTGTAACTCAATTTTTCTGATTTCTTGAGTTAGATCAATGGGACAGTCAGTGGCACAATTAATTCATTTAAAAACACAGTATCAAAGATATCAAAATCAAATTATTTATTCAAAAATAGATACTTCACCAAAGACATTGTCTTTCTGCGCGTAATTCACATTTTGTCTTTCATGTTTCTGCTTGGCAAAGTAAAGACGGCAACACAGATTTTCAAAACACATTTTAAATTGCTGTTTTACACAGCTCAGTGCAAGTGCTCAGTCCCCATGACAACAATAGCCATGTAAAAATGATTTCTTGTCCCTCTCTAATCTTCCAACACATTAGACTGTGCCACTGACCTTGTAATCTAATTTCTGTTCTAAGTCAGAGAGTATGCCTGCTCATCTCAACAGTGGATCGAATACATTTCTGGGCAAAGACCCTCAGTAGTGTTGATGATAATAATGAGACACATATGTGATAACTGTTTCAGTTTTTACACTTGCTCCTTATCTATTTTTCTGTTTATAATAATATTGACATTTATATAATGCAAATTATTTTTCTGCTCACACTTCATTGGACAAGTGGAAATTTTAATCTGCAGTTCATGCTCTCGGAATCATGCATATCTGTGCCAGGTTTCATGTTAGGGCCTGGCCAAAGTGCTGCAGTGACAGGCCATGTCACGAAAGTGGATGAAAAATAAATAAATAGAAAGTCAACAACCCCTTTCCTAGAACACACACGCTTGACAGTCACGAACAGTCTCCATGTTGACTTTGAAATATGAGGAAGATTTCCAAATTTAATACAAGAGTATAATCTTTAAATCATTATGAGCTGGCTGTGGCGTTGATGGTGTAAGTAATTCAGCAGATTCAGATAATGATCATCTTGACCTCATAAGACAGCAACACTGCACCATGACTGCAATTCACTGTTCCCTTTATATGCAAGACACCAGGAAATCCAACCATCTGAATGAGAGAAAATAATGACTGCAAGCATCAGTGTTGCTCCGGTGTTTGATCCAATTGCTTCACGGTGGGCAGTATTACACTGTGTTTTCATGTTTTTATTGGTGCTGAGGTTTTTTGTGGTATACAGCAAGTATTGATTTTAATTTATTAGGAACGAGAATTAAATAAATTGTCACTGGTGCTTTGTTATCATTACTGTAAGCAAAATATCTCAGTGATAGACATGTTTACTGGAAACCATAACACATTCATGAGCGTAACACATGAGTTTGACATACAGTATATCTAACATGGACTGGACATGGAAGACATGGACTTCTCTTCAGCAGCTGGTAACAACATATTAATCCAAAATAATCTATATTTATAATTGTATGTATTAAGACAACATTTTTGGAAACTTCAACTTTCAGTAAATTGACTTTTATAGTAATTAAAGCTGATTTGAGTTTCACAGTCAAATTGTATGCCACTTATTAATTCAGCATAGTGATGAAATTACTAGGTTAAAGCCATGCAATTGTTTAAAATGAAATACCCTTTCAGGAGTCATTGTTACACATAACACAGATATGTCACAATGTGCTATATGTTTGTGTACAGCAGATATGTGTTGTTCACCTTGCCACACTTTCCCTTGAGAAGTGTACATTTTTGCAAAGTACATTTGGAGTAAATGTAATACCAGCTAATGATATCAGGCCAAATTTTAATAATGAACATAATGGCAGAATCATTGTTCATTTTTCCCAAAATTCCATGTTTGACATTATATTCCTAAAATATCTGACCAGCAGATATTCCATTCAATTCAATTTTATTTATATAGCGCTATATCATAACAGTTATCTCATAGTACTTGTTAATATAGAGCAAGTCTGGACCAACTCTATGTGTATAAACCCAACAATTCCACCAGGAGCAAGCGCTAGGCGACAGTGGCAAGGAAAAACTAGATATAGTCTAGGACACATTTGGTTAAGGTTTGATTTAGGGTCAGAAGATTGAGGTTATTGCAACTGATGTACAGATTGGCTAAGGACAGACAACTAAAACCTCAAAAATCAAAGTCATGTTCATAGCATACTAATAAAAACTACAAATATCAAATGCTGACTTCCAGCATAAGATGTGACATGAATCTGAGTATCTGATGTTGCAGTATATATGTAAAAAATAGCTAAAAGAAGCACTCATCTGTGGTGTAAATTAGTTGGGCATATCATAGATTATGGTTTCTTTTTATCGCTTGACACATATGTTGTACTACAATAAACACTAAGGCCCTCAGATACTATAAAAAGATTTTAAATCTGGTGATATATGTGAAGCCTACTTCAATACTACACATTTACATTTTATTCCTGTGAAAACCTTGAAAGCTAGATTTGTTTTATTATGCATTTATTCTATTTCAAGAAAATAAACAGTAACATTAACTCCCTCCGCAAATCACTATTACAGGATGTAATTTCCAACTTGTGCAAAAAAAAAGATAAAACCTCTAAGGTTATTCGAATATTTTGGGAATGACTTGTGTTGATGCAGCTTTCACGTCAGTTTGAAATGAATGCGCTCTGTTGGCTACATGCTCTTCCTCTGGAGTCACTCAACACAGCTCAACAAAGACTCAGAGCGCAGAGTCTGAATGAGCGTCAAGGACGCGTAAATGGCCTGTAGCAGAAAGCAACAACAGTGTAACAGATATGGTGCTATGTATTCATAAAATTATTTGAAGTACTTTCCAGGCATGTGCTCTTCCAGTAAAGCCCACACATGCAGTCATAAGCATAATGCATTAGCATAAAGAGCAAGGGGACACAGCAGGTACAGTGACTGCTTACTTGCGGAGGAACAGCAAAGGGTAATGGGAAAAAAATTGAGAGTGAGAGTGAAAGAAAGAGTGGAAAAACTTAGAGACAGTGACGTGGTGACAGAGAGACATGTAATTCTCTGTGTTGATCATTACCTTGAGCCTGAAGGAATATGATAATAAAACAGAAACCTGTTAATCCCCCGAGAGCTCTGTAATTGCAGTGTTGAGGTACGTCTCCTCTCTGTTAATAATTGTAATTTCAGAGCATGCTCTTCCTACATATACATTTATTCATAATTACCTGAGGGAAAGCACGGTGCCGTACTGTCTATTAAAAGTGCACTAAATTCAATGGATATAAGGTATTATGCTCAGAAAATTAAGGTCAGTAATGTATTGATTTGGTCCAAAAATACAGCTTGTAAAATAAAAGAAGAGATTGTTTCTTTCTGTCTTTCTATTTCAAGGTCATCAATATGATGCATGGATTATGCATACAATACCTATGCCATACTCTTTACATAATGTTCAGTGTACATGTACATTCTCTCTGATTTAATTGGACTCCTGCGAGCTGTGGATTTAATTGGACTCCAACCTACTTGTCAACAGTTTACCGATCTCTTGCAGCTAAACATAAGCTCATAGCATAGCTTCATTGTGTCATAGTTCGCAACCACGTGTACCCGCAAATGGGTCAAAATGTATAAGTTGTTCACGCATCAAATTAGCAGTGATGGAAAAGAGTTTGCACCTCCTCTGTTCTAACACTGAGAACAGTCTGCCTCTGGCGCAGTGGCATTAAGGTGTTAACAAAAGGCAATTATATATTTGGATCACATGAATTGAATATTTAAAGTTGAGAAAGGTTCTGGATGTGCAAGGTATAATGGAGAAATTCTGTAATGCAACATGGGGAAATGCTACATCTCCACTGATTTGATTGGCATAGATTAAATGAGAGAAATCAGTGAGTGATAACGTCTTTTACAGATTCATAAGACATCGCTAACAAACGTGTCAGTCAGACATTCTGCTGTCAGTGCATGTGTCGGCTTTGAAAACAATGACAAAGCAAGAACATATATGAAATAAAAAGCTGATGATGATACCATGAAGTATGAGTGATAGCCATATGGATGAATCTGCTTTCTGAGATGGTGCTTGCACTAGGAGGAAGTGGAGGTCAGGGCCTGGCAGAGACCCCCCGTTGGGTGCAGGTGGCGAATAACTTCTGTCAGCCAAGTAATTAAGTGTCCATCACATCCTTGCAGGGGGGCTGTGCAACCCAGAAGCCTCTTCCAATCTCCATCTGTGAGAAGGACTGGAGCTACAATATGGCCCTATATATGATCCGCATATCTGTACCAACACATGGAAAAATATGTGTGAACACATGGAAGATACGATATAATCTGTTTTAGAAAAAAAATTTTAACATATGCGTTTATGCGACATGTTTGAATTATTTGAGTTTTGTCACTTAAATTAATAAAAAAAAAGAAATGATAAAGGAAGAAAACTAAGAATAAAGAAAAAAGAAATACATATTAATCATTTCATATGCCTTTGATATTACAAATCAAATCAAGTAAGTGGGCAAACAGCAGTCTGATTTGCCTTTAGCAATTGCTTAAATCTATAGGTTTCCAACAGTAATTAGTCATTTATACAGTAGTAAGCTGCAGTATGTACTGGTGCTTGTACTTGATTGGTGTCACAACAACAGTGTGTTCTTGGTTAGCCGAAAAGCCAATTCTTGTTTTTTCTTTACTTTGACACAACTGCATGACTCTGACAAAGCCCTTTCAAAGAACGGAACCTTTTCATTTGATTAGGTTTTAGCCTAAATCAGAAAAGGATAAACTGTTACTTGTTATATGGACTGATGTTGTAGTACATTGTAGGTAAGCACAATGTCACTCCGTTGCTGTAGCTTAATTTTGAACTGTAAATAGAGAACCAAAAGACAGCAGGAACTGTCATTTGTAAGAAGCTAGAGGGAGCAGGGGCTGCTCCATGGAGCCTGAGCAACCTTCACATGTTCACCTTTTTGAACGGAGGAATGAATGAATAGCAATGATTAAGTGTGATAATCATAAACATAGATTTAATTGATACAGGCTCTGACCTTTTGATGGGGTTCCTGAGCGCAAAATGTTGGAAGGAAAACACTTATTATGTAGGATGCGAAATGTGCTTTCTATTGCATGAAAATCATATTTCATTCTTGCCTTAAATCCCTTTCATCATGATTGCTTTGTAACAAGCGAAACGTTGACAAACTCACGTGACATCTAGCTGCACAACGTTTGGGTTTTATTTTGACTGGGTAGGTGTTGATATGTGTAGTTACTCAGTTGTAATGTCGCAACATGTGTGAAACTAATTTGTTGTTTTTGAAGATGGCAGCAATTAATCTCTCAAATGACCTGGCTAGATTAAATGAGAAGAAAGAGAGGATGCTAGGAAAATAAATGCCAGCATTAGGGAAGAAATTACAAGATGACCTTACTGAACAATGATTTATGGATTCCCTAGTCAAGCAATTACAGCAGGTGATACCTTTGAAATTTCAAACCATGGAAATTAAATTTGCTCCTTTGCAAACTGTGCACTTGTCAAGGACATTTAAACTGTTAGCTACATTGGGAGGCTCCTCTGCAGCCATCCCTCTCCACTTGCCAAATCACTCAGCTTTCAGAGTGATAGAGCATATACGGGGATGGACAAAATAATGAAAACAGCTAACAATACATGAATATCAAATACCTAAAGAGCAGTAGAGCCCAAGGACGTAGGTTTCAAAGGTGTTGGAAAAGTTATCATTCCTTAAACAACTGCAAGTGGCTAATACACCAACCTTCAGCCAGCGCAACCAGCATAAGAAGTCTGGTAATGGTGGGCTGCAGATAAAGAAGATAAAGGTAGGTAAAAAAGGTGAAAAACTTATCAGAACACCCAGTCATCACAATGTTTTAATGTCTCAGCCGTCTGAGTTTCATGCTTCTTACACCAGGTTATGCATCTGTGTAAATTCAAGCCAGTGAGAATCCTGTCACTAATAACAAACAGAAGGCAATTTTGCTATTTTTAAGGTTTTGGCGTTAAACTGTGCTAAAGTACAGTGCTTTTTCAGGACTTATTTGTCATTGCCAGATTCCACTATAATATGACCTTATATTTGTGTACCTGCTTTTGTAAATGTGAAATGTGTAGCCCCATTCAATAGTGTAAGCCTTTTGTTTTGTTTCTGTCATTTCTGTTATGAAGGCACTTGTACAATAAGAGTAGAACTTATTGTGCTTTCAGTGTGTGCTCCCTTTCCCATTTCACTTGTTTTGATAAAGAAGAAAGATCATTACAACCTTGCTATTTTGAATCATGTTTGGAAGAGGCAAATCAATCAAACTAATCTCAAGGATTATGTTCCCTCATTGGCTCTCTGAGGGAGTGATGATAAGAGAATATTTTATTACGCTGCCTTGTGTAAATGCTAAGTATCGAGGTGCTTGTAAATCCTTACATCTGTGCCTACCATCACGACTCTCCCCTGCCACTCCTGTTGAAATGACTCTTTCTAGCATGCAACTGCAGAACATGGAACACGAGGATGAAAGCAGAGTTACACACCGCTCAGGTGCATTTGGAGCACATGTCTCAACCCCTCCATATGTCACCAAAACATGAAAGTACATGGCAGATGAAAACAGGATTTGTATTAGTACTAATATTGAACTGAGAGGGGTTAAAACAACCTGGTATACTTATATGATGGGGACGCTGAGGGATTAGCATTTCACATTTCTTGTTTCATTATAGTGATACAGTATATATTTGCAAAGCTGGTACTTTGCCTACTGTTATCCAAAACAGGTGGCGGCAATAAGGTGTACAGTGGATCTACAAAATTGCATTTTAGTGCAGAATTGCCTTCAGATTCTGCTTACTTTCTTAACATGGTTTTCTACCTAACAAAAATAAACACAATATAAAGCAGGTATTATGAAGGCAGCTGTTTTGCACCTGTTTAGAACCATCAGGTGGGTAATTATAACAAATGTGCTACTGTATAGAAAACCCACATCAGTATAACCAAGCATTAAGTGTTGGGGAAGTTGTAGGATAACTTCCCCAACACTTAATGCTTGGTTATACTGTATGTTTTTTTTGAGGTAAGAGCAGTCAAAAAAAGGATCAGTTACTGGACTGTTACTGGATACTGGTAGATGATGCTACTGTAGTTAAGCTGTATCCAGACCTATACATACGTACAAAAAAGATGGCATGGTTTGTTATTGCTGTGTTTAAATGTTATGCTACTATATATCTATATATATATATATATATATATATAATGATTGTTAGCTTGGTAAATTTGGTTGCATATTTGCATTGAACGAACAATGATTGAAAACTGCTTTTGTTGACCAATATTACAAAATATTTGCTCTTATCGATAACATAGGTAACATCACATGCTGTCAAGGTTCTATATCAAATGTTATAAAACTTGGAGAGATTGACGGAATTGGTAAAAAATTGCTAGGAGTAAGGTTGAAATGTTGTATTCGCTGCGCTGCCCTTGCACCTTCCCTTGAATTCAACTTCTCTACTTAATCTTTTTGATTATGAGGAAAGAACAGATTAAGTTGTACGTTATAAATCAGTACAAAAAGATGTCTTGGCAACACTGTTATTTTGGCTAAATAAATGACAATAAGAAAGCCTTCAGGATAGTCAAGAATAGCTAGTAAATTGTAAATGGCACTCTGTCAAAACCCATTCCTCCTACAGTCCTCTCAGTCATTGGACATTTGATGAGTAGCTTTGTCTGTTCGCCTCTCAATGTCAAAAAATCAGCAGGCACTCTGACTCTCTGATGGGGTCACAGACCTCTGCCGCTGTGAGAGGGTGACCATGTTGAGTCGAGGACACGCTCTGTCATCACAGGTAGACATGCAGACACACATTTCCTGAGACACTATTGAAACAGTACGAGCCGGTGGCTCGCACATTAAAAAATATAATAAATGAAATGTTCACAGGATAGTAATATTTAGCTAGCAGCCAGATGCGTGTTGTCATTGCTGTGTATGTGTATGCAGTTGTTATTTTTATCCTACATTTGAATCCGGTGACACATTAAATAATGCAAATCTGGATCCACTGACAAAGGATGTATGGGGCATGAGCAGAACGGTGCCAGAGGCCTCATCATTTCATTTCCTTTAGCCCATCTATAAATGGCATGCATTTTAATCCTTTTAATTATGGATCCTTGCTACAATTACCTCAAATTAAATTACTTTGCAAACCTCAGAAGGATACATAGCTAACTGAGAGGATCATTCTGCCAGGGATTTAACCTCAGTTTCTCTGTGACACATTGAGCTATCACCCCCACCTCCTAAATCCAACTCCATATGGAACTGAAATATTGAGAATGCCTAAAAGCCCATACTGTACCCATTCTAGAACCCAATCAGCCCTCAAACTCCTCCAAATCCCCTCTTTCCCAGTCCTACTCTATTCATGGGGCTATAGAGATTACAGAGAAGAACCCTGCCTGGCAGGCATGCCACACTTAAATAATCTCTGGGTGAAATCCCAGTGTTAATATGGGGTTTCTGGATCATGGCACTGCAGTGTGTTGCGGCGCTCTGTGGCACGCTGGTCGCAGATGACGGGCATTCACCAGGAGGCAGAGGATGTACTGAGAGAGGGGTAGAAGATTGGGATGAAAGGAAGGAGAGGAGGAAGATTGACGGGAAGAGAGAGAGAGAGAGAGGGAAATTGAGAATAGGAGGAGAGTGAATTAAGAGAAATACAACAATGTGGCATGCAGCAATGGAACAGATGAAAAGAGGAAGCAAAGGGAATAGAGAGGATGAGAGAGATACCACTGCGGAGGCGAGAGAGTCCCCTGAGTGGGCCACAAGAAGCTTGCCAAGGTCTAAATGACATTACTCTGCATGTTATATACTTCATGGCCTTGGGTGGGTGTCCCATGTGCCAAGAGATGCATAAAATCCTGACTGCTATTCTTACCCTTCACTACAGCTGACCCATAAACACACTCATCGCACACTGGAAGTGTGGCATCAAACCAAGTACGCTCAACACGGAAAATGAATTAATTACTTGATGTTTCAACTGCAGCGCAATAATTGCTTTAGTCCACAGGATAACCAAGAAAGTGAGAAGATAACATATGCCAGTGAAGACGACAGCCTAATTACAGGATTAGTGTAGGTCTTAAAGACTTCATCTTTCACAAATACACATGGAAGGGGAGGGGGAGAGACAGGGAAAGACAGGGAAAGACAGGGGAGAGAGAGAGAGAGAGGAATCTCTTCGAAGGAAGAAGATACTCTTCTTTAACAGTACACTGCTAAATAATTGTAGGTGTAGGAGTGCTCATTTTGCATGCATGCCCTGCAAAATATCTGTGCATGGTCCTGAATACTGCACATTAATATAATAATCAAAAGAATAACAGCCAAAACCCCTTAAGCTCTCAGCTCTGCCTCTACCAACCTCTCTCCATTCTTGGCTGTAACCTTGTCATTACTTCATCACCTGGCCTTGATTCTTCTCTCTCCTGGCTCTCCAGTGGAGACTTCCCACTCAATTCAGGACAACAGAGTTACTCATCAAGAGCAAAAACTTGTCTGTTCAAAAGATACTTCACACCTCCCTTTTGCCCCCTGAATGACACATGACTGAGTGATATCCTCCTCCTTAAACTGCCTACAGGTGTTCTCAAAAACCTTGAAGCAAAAAGCAAAAAGTCATCTCCTATAACACACACACAATGTAGTGGCAGATGAATATTTCTATTCAAACTACTGTCAGGGTGTTATGGCGCTGACCTATGCACTGATTGATGCGGCTTAAAATGGTTGTGAATCAGGAGTAAAAATGTGTTCTACTCTTACAGCCTTCTGCCTAAAAAGTATATTTTAAAAAAACAAAAAAGTCACCCCTTTCCTCTGTCAAATCAGTTTAAATGCTTTAAACTGTTGTGGTCGATGATCTTTGAGCCAGGACAAAGAGAATCATGGGCAGAATGTGCTAAAAGCAGGAGTAATTAAGAGTAAATAGTATAACATGAGGTTGTGTCAAGGCCTTTGACACTTCTAATTGCATTTATTTAAAGACTTGACCTCTCTGTCCCAGGAAAATTCATTAGAAGGTGAAGCAGCCTGAATATCCAACAATGAATGTCAAGAGTTTGTAAAGAACACACGCTTTTGTGTGTTTGCAAGAGGCGGAGGGGCTGCCGTGGACTGCTGTGTGTGGGGAGGGAGTGGGGTGAGGTGAACAATCTGTACCAGTTAATTAGCACACACAAGGGGGTAGACATTTAAAGTAGGATTATTAGCCTCTAACAACAACAGGGAAGTGTGAAATCCAATATTCCTATAAGTCTAGTGACATTACAAGATGTACACGAAATGGACTTGACACACAAACCAATGGCTCCCAAGACGAAAGCGCAGAGCGAGTGCAGATAGATTTTTTTAAGTAATGTAGTAGACTGAAGAAAAAGTTAAAATATCAAAATCTCAATTTCAGCGAAGAAAATGTTAAGTAGGATTAAGAAGTGACATCAGATCAAGCCTATCTAGAGTTTATGCAGATCATTTGGGGGGGGAGGGGGGGTCTCAAAGAAGAGAGCACAACATCCCAATTTTTTTCATTACTGCGCTGCGTAATACATTTATTTCACCAATTATTTTTCTGTTTTATCTTGAGGGTATTACAACTTAAAAGTGTAGTCCCAGGCCACGTGACTCATGAATTTGCACCGCAGGTCGGTCTCATGTTAACTGTTATGAGCCTGGCTGCGTTATTATAAATTCAGTGATTTGACTAACTACTGCATTGTGCACAACGGTTTCTCTCGCTCTTTCAAATAAACGGCAGCCTGTTTTTCACATTGTTCAAAGATCTATGCAGATGTAAAGAAAACGCAAGATAAAAGATTCACTGCACCTACTCCCCACCCCCACCCCTTCTTCTTTTTCCTTCGTTCCATTTTGACCCAAAGCTCTTTCTACTGTTCTTCACATAAATGGATATGCATCCAAACACTGCCGCCATTTCAGCCCTTTAACTCGGCTCCAAGACACTGGGCATGGTTTGCTGCCACCATGCAATAACCTTCTTTCATATTTCAACTGCTGAGAAGTTCAAAATAATACCTGTGCTGTGGAAAAACGTAATTGTTTAAAACGTTTCCATCCTGAATCAGGACACTTACATTATTGAGGATTAAACTGAAAGCGTGATTTGTCACAGAAAACAAATATATTTTATACTTTATTCCCATTTTAACCACATCTACAGAATATCTTGAGTTGATGAGGATGGGTTAGTGGATTGAATTACAGATTTAGTCAGTAACCAGAAGTGATTAGTGATCAACTCAACGTAACATGATTTTATCATATTTTTAAAAAAGTGCATTTTCTTAAATCTATTGTACATACTGTATATTGCAGCACTGTTTTAAAAAAGACCTTTAGCTCTTACTGTCTTTGACTGGTTTATCCTGTAACATGTGCAAACTGTGAGATATTTATAATGAACTTCTTCATAATTTTGGCAGCACGACAAATTATCTTAATGTGATATTTATCATAATACCTTCCAATTAAAATTTTACCATATTAGCTCTGGGGCGCAGAACTTCTATCTTACCTGTTTGCACTTTTCATTATAATGTGATTGCACTAACTGCACTTAAATGCAGCAGGAGTAGGCTACTTCCTGTTTTAAGCTACAGAGACCTTGAAGGGTCAAGGTGGGAATTTTTCTTTTAACTACTTTTGCGTTTCCTCACAATACTGTTGTGTTACGTTGCAATACATTTTGCATTACCTCACATTAACTTTCATCTTTCCTTGTCCTTATTTAATAATACACTGCCAGTTTAGAGAAATGCTCTGCTCGATACTGCGGAAAGGAGCGATGACGTGACACTTTACATTATGCATTTATTGCTCATTACTCCTTTCAAAAGGCAGAGCTCTGACAGTATACAGCCACTGGCTGTGAGAACAGCTGCCGCTATGCCTGTGCGTGGTGGTTGAAGCTGTGGCTGTGGATGCGGTTATTGCTGACTACGATGAATTTGTGGTTGAATCTATGATGCTATGTCCTGTATATGGCCACGGCGGCTGTACTGTGACTACTCTTACACTACACGTCATTGTACGCACTGTGCTAGCGCTGGAGAAAAGTCTGGCTGAACCCATTATTGCTCTGGTATAGAGGATGTAAACGCTCTATCGTGTGTGTTTTTCTTTAAACCAGTCGCAATCGTCTTGGGCGGCGCTAAGCCCCTTGTAAAACAGTGGTTACACGCAGATAGAGAAAGGGGAGGTGTCCTCCAACTGAAACAGTCAGCCAATGGCAGGCTTTTTCCCACAGCCTACTTCCTGTAAGTCAGCCACATTGAACCTGTGGTGCCTCTATCAGACATAGTGGATGTGTTACCAATACACCACAGGAGTTCAAGAATGCAGTAGCTTCTATACAATGCTCAGCAATGTCAGTTCACTGCAAACACACCACACCTGCATGCAGCTAGTGTTACACCCACTATAAACTAATGTGTCACATCTTTAGTCAGAACAATCAAAGTGCATCACGTGGCTACAGCTACAATCACAGCAACAGTCCAAGCTATGTCATCCCATGGCTGTAGTCACAACCACAGATACAGTCTGTCGCAATCAGCTTTGGCAGCAGTCGGGGAGAGAGATTAACTAGCTGACTAGCTACTTATTTATCTATCTGCCATGGTGCAGGCGTGTGCCTGAGCCACAGCTGAGGGTCCGCCCAAACACGCTGTGGTCACAACCAGCAGCGGTCTACTACATAATACATTGTACCATATAACAATACAGCTCAGCCTTTCTCTATGGATCAGAGGGAATGCAAATCTTAATGCGAGGTAACTCAAAATAATTTCAGAAAGAATTCTCACTGTGACCTTTCGGGTGGCTCTGTATTAAGCAGGAACGTTTGTTGGATGATAATTAACTTGACTTATCATATAAACCCTTTTCTTTAGCTTTTGGGCTGAGCCTAAATGAAATAATATTTCTTAGATAATGCAATGTACGGTTCTTCTTACTGCGTCTACTGCTCCAACCCTGGAGGTAACCACAGCTTGGAATTTGACATACATCATACACTAAACGCATGATCAAAAGTCACTTCCTTTCATGATATTTCTAGCCCTCCTCTCTACCTCCTTTGCTCAAAGTAGTTCTCTTTAAAAGCATACATCATGCTGGGAAATGGGAAACTTTCAATAAAAGATAAAGACCATCTTATTACCTTCCCATTAAGAACATAACAGTTTGTTAAATGGACTCCTATTTAAAACACTCCTTCGAGCTCTGAGCCAGATTCAATGAATCTCAGCTGCACTTTAATCAACTCTGGCTCTGCTGTTTCCACAGAGCCTTTTCATGATTAAGAAGAATAAAAATTCATAGCATTTGATTATTCCGAGTCCTAATTCAAAGGAGAGTTAAAGTCCCCAAAGGGTAATCTTACATATATCTACATCCACAGTATGAAATATCAATATGATTTCCATTGTAGGGCAAGTGGAAGTGACACTGGCATCAGCTCCCCCCCCCCGTACGTACACACAAAAGGTGTGTGTGGGGGGGTTGAAGAGTGTGAATAATTTACAAGCCAGTGTAAGTTGCTGCATCAATTTAAAACCATCTAGACCCCATTCGTGTAAACTAATTAATCAATTTGGGAACTTTTTATGTTCAAGACATAAATTCCTCATGTACACAATGTCATTGGGGCCAACTTCTCTAAGTGGAGACGCTGACACTGGAGTTAATTTGGACCTAAATGTCTGCTGCGCTTAGCCTATCAGCCCTGATCATGAGGACTGTGAATAACAGGGCTTTTGGCAGAAAAGGTTATGAATGTTGAATACGTTGTGCAAATGGCAAAAGTGCTACAGCGCAAACAGCTGCATCAGCTGTTCTCTCCCAGACAACTCTCGTACCCAAGGGAAAGGTCACAGTGGCCCATTTTTAAGGGCCTCAGCCTCAAGTGAGTCATATCAGGGTCCATCATCACGGATCATGTGACACCCCAGGCAGCAACTGGCAATTGTCAACATTAGTGAGTGCCTGTTATTAACACTGTAAATTCAAAGCCTGTCCTATCCCTGTCCTCTTAGCCTGGATCAACGAAATGTCTTTATATGATAGCTCGTGCTATAGTGCTCAAACAGCTTCAATTAGAACACTGTGATGTCAGTACAGTAAAAATCACAGTCACATTAATTAATTAAAAATGATAAAGAACACATTCAATGTGTTTCCACCTTAAAAACGACTCATATAATTTACAGCCTCAGTCTCCAACTGATATACAGATTAAATGTGAGGGTGACATCCTTTTTGTTCCAATCATTCAGCAATATGTTCAAATTCTTTTTTTATTGAATGAAA
This sequence comes from Gadopsis marmoratus, assembly GCA_036023855.1. Classification (NCBI taxonomy): domain Eukaryota; kingdom Metazoa; phylum Chordata; class Actinopteri; order Centrarchiformes; family Percichthyidae; genus Gadopsis; species Gadopsis marmoratus. The sequence continues at coordinate 19,715 of JAVQJF010060134.1, forward strand.
TGTGTTGTAAAAACTATTTTTATGATATAATATGTTTTCTGCTTTGCGCCCTACTGTATTACTTCTTCCACTTTACAGTTTCTGTTGCTGTTTTTAAAGTGTGGCAATCTTAAGCAAACATCTGCCACATTTACGCACCAAGAGCTGGGATGCTATCCAAAGCACATATGGCCCCCCTGATAGGGTAGGTTTACTCTTTGTCTCTTCTGTAAACCCATCTGCTGCTGTTGTTGTTACATCATGTCTTTCTGTACACTTAGACTTAATTTCCCCACCAAGCAGCCATTTTGTTAGAGAAAAGATTCCACATTTTAGCCAATAAAGACAGGAATAATAATGAAAAAAATGGTTATGGAACAATTAGGCCAACTAGCAGGACAGTTATGTTGAAATTCACAACATATTGAGGTATACATTAAAGACAACTCGTATAGTTTTGGATTAACTTTATATTTAATGATGCGGTTTATTCTAAAGAGACAATACTGTGTAAACTCAATCTATTATGCAGTTGATAGAAAAAAACATATACAACAAGGGAATTAACACCTAAAAAGAATAAAAATGTAACATTAATAGTTCTGTACATGTGCCCTTTTATAATGATTTAAAATGGAATACAACAAAGTCTAAAATTGCACAAGTTCATCATCAGACAGATTTAATTTTTTTAGTAGACAGAGAGGTGCAGAGAGAAGACTCACTCTTTTAACCACGTTTTTATGCCACATTACAGTTATGTAAATTACAAATGTACAGCCCTATTTTTGAAGAGTCTAATCCTGACCCTCGTATCGTTTAGCATGCGTTACACACATCATCTACTGCAGCAAATAATGGCAGGCAACAAACTGGAGAGATCATGTGCTTCCATTCATTATATGATATTTGCATATTGGGTGACACTACATCACTTCCAAATTAGTTTTAAAATTAAAATATGCAAATTAGTAACCACATCATGTCTGACAACCATCACACCTGTAATGGCCATTAGTGCTCGCGACTCTTTCAGCTTTGTGGCTTCTGTGATTTCGCTTTCATATTAGTACTGCTCATTTTAGAGTAAAGTGAACACTAACACCCAAAGTGTAACACCGAAAATAATTGTGTTAGCCTACATCTGCCATTCAGTTCTGCAAATGTTATAAAGAACTTTTAAGATACTAATTTCAATAATTGCATTCAAACCAACCACCCTGATACCTGTCTGGAAGGTTTAAACTCTGTTCATAATTTTCCAGTGCATCAGACTTTCGAACATTAGATAATATACTGTACATTTATGACATTTAACAAACACATTTGCAATTGGGCCTAAATGCTTTAATTCACAGGAAACGCAAAATATAATACAAATGTTTATTTCATTTTCATCTATTTTAAACTGCAAAACTAATCTTCATTGTGTCAACATTAAAATTAGTAAAGCAATTTAAATACGTGTCACAGCTGATTAGCTGTATATACCCTGCATCATGGCTTTCCTTTGATGTGTTTTTGTATAATATCTTATATAGAGTCCTATAGTGCATATTGTATAATAAAGAGTGAGAAGAGTAGTGTCACTTTGGATCTGTTGGTGCAGAGTTTAGACAGCTGTCTTCACCAACAGCGTGAAAAAAATACAAAAGTTCCAATGCAATTGCACCAACTGCAGCACTTTAAAGGCATGAAATAGAAGCACACTAACCCATTTTTTTCCCTCTGCTCTTGCATCGCTCACAGACATATCATTAACTGAAACTGCTGGATTCTGTGTGCTCTGTGGTTCACTCGCTCTCAGTGCTGTGCGTTAGGAGATGCTCCAGTGTTTTAACTGAGCTCAGTTGAAGGTTTTTGACAGCTGCAAGACCCCAGAGCAAACAAACAAAGGATTGGAAATGAAAGAGTTATAAAGCTGATGCGATTCCAAATTCCAATTGGAGGTACATTTCCATCCAATTTGCTTACACATATGGAGCTGGCACCTTCATTTGTCTGAAGTGAATGACCAAGCGCTTATTGAGAATTTCTCTTTTTTTTTTATCATTTCCCAATCTCTATACACTTTGATTGGTCATTCTAAAATAAGACAGATGATGGATGAGATGGAATAATTTGTGGGCTGTGTGACCCTGTATTTGGTTTAAGACTGTACAACAGCCTGCATGCTGTTTTGACTGCTGTGCCACTCATTAACAGTGCCACTGAAATTCAGCCTTTATTAAAAATGGCAGATGTGGACACCTTTGTGCATGCATATGTAGAGTGACGATAATGACCAGGTTGGCCTTGATGCCCTGCGCCTGGTCTCACTGTTTCCCCCAAGTGCTCGCACTCTGTTTTTCAATTTTGTTATTAATATTTCATTTTTCAAGTTGTGTTGCATTAATTGTTTTTATAATGGAGGCACCGTGAAGCCCTTTGAGCCCAGCATGTTTGTGTAGCCCTCAGCTGTGATTAAGGACTATCCAAATAAACCCTTTACTTTGTATGGATGTGTGGGTGTATGCAAGTGAGTGAGAGACATAGGAAGTAAAGACTGAGTGCTTGGCTGTTGTTCTCACTGGCTTTACTGTTGTATTGAAGGAGACAAGACTTTCTCTTTTTTGCCTCGTGGTCAGATAGTGATCGGAATTGAATTCAGTTTGATTTAACTTCGACCTGGGCAATCTTGAGGCTCTTCAGTGTCCAGCTATTTTAAGAGAGGAATTGCCAGGCTAATTTCCGATCGCACCAACCATCAAGCCAGTTGCAGTCAGCCGTTCTTCCTCTCTACCTTGGCTTCCAGTGTTTATTTGGTTTGGTTACTTAAGGTTCTCTTTCTGCCCCATACAAGATTCCCGCAGCACATCCTCCAACTCATTCATGCAGAATGGAGACCATGCATGGAGCCAGCCCCTTTAGTTATGCTTGGCATGTGGTTTCTTTTGTATAGCCTCGCCTTTTAATTGTTCCTTGAGTTGGGTTGCAACACCATGCACACTTTTTGGTCTATGAATTTTTTATATAGTACATAACAGTGTAAAGTCATCTACTAAAACGAGCAGATATGCAATTTTGATGTGTGACGGAATGGAAATAAAGACAGATAAATTGAATTCTAGTGAAGTTTGGCTCTCTAGTTTGCAGAAAACAATTCCCTATATATAAGGCCTTTTTAATTTTTGCCAGACTCAGATTGCCAAAACACTTGGGACGCACTGTAAATATACACAAACTGCATCCAGTTTTTTTAAAAATCCAAATAAAAATGCAAGCAAGGTTAACACTCGGTCATAAAGATGGTAAAGGATGACCTCTTTACTGATCATGCCTTTTGTAATATAATAGTCTCAATAAACATGTCTAGATGCAACCTTTTATAATAATATACAGTAAATTTATATCATACTTTAAATCATAATAATTAACAAAAAGGTAAATATCTTTTTGACACCATTTCAAGGTGCTTTTGCAGCACGGCTTGAAATAAGTCAAGACGCCTAAGGTGGTAAACTAAAGCACAGCTACATATGATACGGCAATTAATACAATGCATGGATTCACGTCCTAAACTGCAGCAGTATAACCTCTGTATAATCCTCTGCAGCACAGACTGGCTGGCAGCTAATGTGTGCTTCAGCACATGGCAGATACATCTGGTATATTGTGGATACTAATTTGCAGTTGTCTGGATGTTTAATACATACATTTCAAATGCCAAAGCCCTGCTTTGCCATTCCACCATTTTTTACTTTTTAATCAAAATATTTCAACATGGAAATATTGAATTCTGTCTGTTCATAATATGAACATCCACAAAAAAATCATAACATAATAGGATGGTGTTGCCATAAAGCTGTTTTCCTGCTAAAGGTGGACTTTGAAATGAAGCTGTTACTATGAGGAATGTGCAACAGGTTAGTTATATGCACTTAAATTATTTTCTTTATTTAGCATGTCCGCTTTTAGTGTTTATTCACTTGAGAGAAACCTGAAGCCCCCTCATTCGTAAAAACCATGAAATTTGCATCTAATTGCTTTGGGCTTTGTGTCAGAGTGTGAACAAACACAGTGCAAACAAATATCATTATGCAGCTAAGCACACATACAGTGCAGCCACCATTGTGATCTCAAGTCAGGCTCCATGCCTGTTCACTGTTATCCCCTTACTGTTACTTTTCCTGACATACTTCAGTTGTGAAATCCATACAAATAAGTGCTAACAAAGAAAAACGTACAGCAAAAAGATCTGACATCCAGCTCACATTTCACTACAAAAGGAAGAAAAAACACACACACAGCTAAAAATGTAGCTATAGACGAATACATTTTGGGTGATTCAGCAGTACATTTGGTTGTGAGAAGAGTCTGCAACATACCAACCCGCAACACTTTTTTGGATTTGTTCCCTCCCTCCCTGCAGGTTAGCTGTCCCCAGACGACGAGCCTGAGCTCTGCTTCAGGGTCTACAGACTAGGGACACCAGACAGGCAGACAGTCCTTGTATTCAGGCAGAGCCGATAGGCCTGGCAAGTGTGTCCTGTTTGGCATTTAAAACACCTCCGCTCACTCCTATGTCGTGGGAGAAGTGACGGACCTGACAGGCTCAGTCCCTTGGGAGCCACTGGGCCTCTTTCCAATCTCCCTGGGTCAGTGCGGGGGTGAGATGCCAGTGAGAAGCTCCTGGCTAGAAACACTAATTATCATGGCTGCCTTGCATTTAGTAGTACTGTGTTCAGCACTAGGTACCGTGCCCCTCCTGGTCATGCTGTCAGATACCTCACAGGACTGGCTCTAATTGTGGAGATTGTAAAGCTATGGGTGTTTAGGTTCAGGCTGCCAAAGGCAGTCTCTCTGCATCACTGACTTATGTAAATAAATGGGTAAACAAACAAGTGTTTAATGCCCCTCCCTCAATTTACTGCTGCTGCTGATATTGTTTGTATGGGTTGTCATTAATGGTCCTCTTTTTACTTTGTGTGGAGGTTTCTGATTGGTGATTTAGGGACCAGTCGTGTCACAGATCACACACACACACACACACTGACACAGCAGCGTGCAGCACTCTCACTAACACACACAGCAATGCCTCTGCCCAAACTCATGATAATTTAATAAATGCCTGAAGGCAGAGTTTGAGGCAGTGGACAAATATAAATATTAATTAACACACAAGGGACCCAAGTAATGTCTGAAAACTTCTCTGCCTATTGGCTGCTGCCATATTAAAGGAAACTCTGGTCAGGTTTTTAATGTGGTTTAGAATATGCATTAGAACTTCAAACATTAACTTCTAAAGTTAACATCTTCTCATTGATATTAAGGGTTTAAGTTGGAAATTAATGTAACTTGCTGCTCTGATGGTTCTCTTTGAGAAAGCAATACATTTTCTGACAGAACACAAAAGGTATGAGTCACTGGCAACTTCATAAAAAATACTTACTGTGCCCGACTAATTTGATTTTATCATGCCTTAATAGGCTTACTTGTCAAAGTCTGAAATCTCTAATTAAAGCATCCGATCGATGCAAACAGAATCATGTGGTCACTCAGAAAGCATTAATTGAAATGTTAACATCAGCATTGTGTTAGCTGATCACCAGGTATCCCATTCTTTCCTCAGCCACACAACACGGTTCGTCTTACTAAAGACTCTCAGTGTTGAGATACTGTGCATCAATAATGTGCCTGTGTGACAGGTTGGAGGACCCTTTGAAGCTCTGCACTCCCACACTGTCTGACTTCATAGTAAAACTGAGAGAGTGGGCAGTGTGTGACAGCGAGTGGTGAAAGAGGTGGACTGAGTCTTGACATTACCCATTTCCTTCTACCTCGACAGCAGCCTATACTAGCCAACTGTCACTACCTCAGTGTTATTGCTTACAAAGGTGTCAGAGTTAGTATTAATACTGCTTGTTGCTTAGTATGTACTATTACTTTTTGTATGTTCAGTAAATATTGAAACACAGGATTTCAGTGATGTGTAGATTAAGACAGAAAAACACAAACACAGCAATTATCAACTTTACATTTCAAAGTCTTGCTGTGTCCACCTCTTCCTCGCACACTTACATACTGTCAGCCCCAACTTAACTACTCAGGGGGATCACGTTTACAATCCCACATTACAACACAATGAAGTGTTGTCAGTGGAAGAGCTAAGACGTACATTATGGGAGTTTCTCCAGTGACTGAGCCAGCGCTGAACAGGTGCACCAGCGTACATGTTCAGCTTAGCTCTTCATCGTGAGAATTAGAAAGTCTGACACACACAAGAAGCTCTCTGATCTCTGGTAAGAAGAAGGGATGAAGCGCCAGGTAGAGGGAAGACAGATGGGCATGAGTTTTTCTGCCAGCTGTCTATACTGCCTTGCTCTGTATGTCACAGTTTGGCACAGAGGTAGAAGATGGTTCATGTTTTTTAAGGAATGTCTCATACAATGAAAGTTATGGCTACAGGTTGGCACGGAGCACTCGTGGTATAAATCGTCCGGGCAGCAACTCAACCCCAGAAAATCTGCTGTGTAGTAGTGACTGAATGATGGGTCTATGATTACAAATTGTTTTCATCGTAGTCAAAATATTATGGAATTTAAGGGAGGGGAGGCCACAGTTGTATGAACAAGCAGTCATTGAGAGTAAAGGACAAAATAAGTGACACGGTAGTGGCTTTCTTATGGTATTTTAAGAAACAGAAGAGACATGGTGAATGATAAAGAAAAGAAAATCCATAGACTACACAAAGACTATATGCAATTATGTGACAAATACCATTTCAAATTAGCGTTTTTGGCTGGCTAGACATTATATATACACATTACGGTTGCACTGCTTCTGCCTTGGTAACAATGATTGTGTCTTAAATAAAGTAACACATAAATAAATAAAAGTTTTCTTCCTGCTTTCATTGTTAAAGCTGATACATGAAAACAGGTGGCGTTATTTACTGTGTTTTCTGATGGTACTCGACTCTACAACCTTTAGTTTGAAAGGAAATACTCCACTGAATGTATAAGGCATGGATAATGGACAAGGAAGTATGTGAAATTATGATTGACATAGCGAGCAGTCCATATTTGAGACACATAACGCTAGCTATGGAGTGACTGCAAAATGCTAAATAAAAAACAAAAACAAATCATCCAAAAAAACTGTTCCAAACTTACTTTGCACTTTTTCTGTTACATCCCGTGGGTTTTGTCTGTTTCCTGTTTGATTTTGAAACCCTTCCTGTCTGTTCAGTTCCTGCCCTCGTGTGTCATTGATTAGCCACACCTGTTCCCCAGTGCTCACCTGCCCCTGATTCCCTCGTTAGTCCCTTTTCTATAGATACGGATTCCTTCTGCTGTCGATTCAGTCTGTTTCTTTCTGTCTGTCACTGTTCGTGTTATTGCTTGGACTGCTTGCCCTGTGTTTGTGTTCCGTGTTTCTGTTTGGCCTCTGTGGATGTTCCTCGTGCTTTTGTCTCCAAACTTGGACTCACCTGTTGCCTGTCTGTCCACCTGCATTACCCCCATGTAATCATTGACCAGCTCCAGTCTGCCTGTGCTGTTTGCATTTGGGTCCTTTCCCTGCTGCGTGTACTGCGCATACAGTAACATCTTAACATGTTGTACGAAACCCAATCAGTTGCATTAAAAATGAATCCAACACTCGTTGCATCACTGTTTTTAAGTGTTTCCAAGTGGAATGCTGACTTTTTTTAAAGTAAAAAGTTTGAGCTCAGCCCCTTAAGGATTGCCCTCTGCAAATCGTAGTGCAACTCTATTAAACACTTTATCTGGGTAATGCTGTCTACCATGTAAAATTGCAGCTTGTAATGGGGGGATAGATTAAATGGAATCACTCTCACCTAGTGGCAAATTCCACACCAGTAAGCAACAAATGACTTGCCAAGCTCTGGGTGACATTTCAGGGATTAGCTCCTGATGCTGGGGTTGAGGCAGGACCCAGTAGGAGGGACAGAAGCTGAGCATCATAACCCCCTCCATCCTCCAGACACACACGCACACATATATTGCATTTTATTTATTTATATAGCAGCAATATATTACTTGCTTCACACTGAGCAAAACAAATGCAACACTAATTCAATTCAATTCAGTTTTATTTATATAGCGCTATATCATAACAGAGTTATCTCATAGCACTTGTTAATATAGAGCAAGTCCAAGCCAACTCTATATGTACAGACCCAACAATTCC
>JAVQJF010060138.1:0-12898 GCA_036023855.1 Gadopsis marmoratus
AGAGAGACAGAGAGAGACAGACAGAGAGAGACAGAGAGAGAGACAGACAGACACACAGACAGACAGACAGAGAGAGAGAGAGAGAGAGAGAGAGACAGACAGAGAGAGAGACAGACAGACAGACAGACAGAGAGAGAGAGAGAGAGAGAGAGAGAGACAGAGAGAGAGACAGACAGAGAGAGACAGAGAGAGAGAGAGAGAGACAGACAGAGAGAGAGACAGACAGAGAGACAGACAGACAGAGAGAGACAGAGACAGTTTCAGTGTTTCAGAATCAGCTGACATCAGCAGATGAGACCCCCCCCACCATGTTAGTAATTGTCAATTCATTAATATTCATTCTGAACATGATTCTATAAGACATTTTATAAATAAAAATATAATTATGTAATAAATAAATACAAGTAAAAGTCCTAAATATGCAGAACATATTTTACAAATACTGGATCATTATTATTGAACATTAACATGTAAGCAGCTTTTTAATACAAACATGCTGTTGAGTAAATTATTCTTAATAACAAATCAAATTTCAGAAGCTGCTGACACCGTTTGTACGTAGAATATTCATTTATAAAACAAAAGCATCCCATAAAAGGACAATATTTCACATTTGACTTTATTACATTATCACTTCTATTTCTTTCATATCAGCTGAGTCCAAACTTTCCAAATACTCCCTGAAAGCTGCAGAAGTACCTGCTGTGGTACAAGTACTTCATGCTCCTCATTCATTCAGCTGTGAAGGTCAAAGGTCAGTCCCAGGTGTGGAAATCCTCCTGCAGCAGTAAAACATGTGCGTCCACACGGACAGTTGCAGCGCCGTGACGGTGACCTCATAACGCCGCACACTTCCCGCCCTCAGAGGGCGCCACCTTGGCTACGTAGCGGAAGCGGAGGGACCACCGACCTCTGCGAACGGCGGCTGCAGGTCGCAGGAAGTAAAAGCGTCTCTGTCTCTTCCTTTTTATTCCCTTTTAATAAAACGGACTTGACGTGAGCAAACAAGCCGGCAGATATTTGGGGTGATGGTGCTAACGCTCCGCCCGGCTGCACAGAATAAACATTAGCTGCTAATATTTTCTTATTGAACGAATTATCAAAGATGTACACGCCCCCCCCCCCATCGGTCTCTTCTGACATGAGGCCTTTTTATTGATTATTCTGTTATTAGTGTCCATGTAAAGGCAGCGTGGGGCCTTTACTTTGTGCCACTTCCTGTTAACACGTGCATATGTTTGGTTTTTTCTTATATATATATAATACATATATTATATATTATAGAGTTGGCTTGGACCTGCTCTATATTAACAAGTGCTATGAGATAACTCTGTTATGATATAGAGCTATAGAAATAAAATTGAATTGAATTGAATATATATATATATATAGTATATATTACACGTTTGTGTGGCTGCTCTGTATGTTTCCAAGTAAAACACGTTAAAGAGAAAATACATAAACGCGTTAAACAAAACCCCGAAGGCGACTTCATGGATCCAGCAGCGACTTTACAGACGTGTGTAAATAATTAGAACAGCTTTGTAATTTGAGTTTTAAAGTTGTTTCCTGACGTTGGAAAAGCAGCAGCTGACCTGGAGCTTTGATCTTCCTCAGCAGCTCCAGTTGTATTGATGCAAATGTGAGCGAAGGCAGGAAGCTGCAGGAAGTGAAGATGCTTCCACCTTCCTGCGTCGGACGAAAACGTTCAAATAAATGAACTTTTTTTTTTCCAGATTTGAAAATGTGAATTCATTGTAAATTATGTCATTTCATGCAATTTGGGGATTTTAGCTGCCTGTGAGGTCGCCTGAGCAACAGAAACAAGATGGAGGCAGAAAAGGACAAATAAATCAAATGAAATGAATGAAGGAGCTGATGGAAAACAAAGGATGCGATGAAATCAGAATAACTGACCAAATAATGGGGGGGTGAGAGAGAGAGAGAGAGAGAGAGAGGGGGAGAGAGAGGGGGGGCGGGGCTTCCTCTCTCTCTTTTCTTTTTTCTCTCCAGTCGCGTAAAACAGACAGGAAGCGCAGAGCAGCGCGCGGCAGAGAAGGACGGGACACACCGAGGAAAGACAAGACATTATAATAATCAGGAGGAGAAGAAGGAGAAGAAGAAGAAGAGAGGAGGAGGAGGAGGAGGAGGAGGAGGAGGAGGAGTGTTGGATATAGCTGCTGTTTCTGCGGGTTTCCCAACTTTGTGAGTTTGTTCTGATGAGAGGACGCGGAGGATGGGAGTCACCTGGTGCTGCAGATGTCTCGGAGTCTTTGTAGCTCTACACACAGGTGAGTGTGTGTGCGTGAGTGTGAGTGTGTGTGTGCGTGTGTGTGTGAGAGTGTGTGTGCGTGTGTGAGAGTGTGTGTATGCGTGCGTGCGTGTGTGTGTGTGTGTGTCACCAAGAAGAAGCTGCAGCGACACGATCCATGTGTCAAGAACAAGAAACAAAAAAACAACAAATTATTGGTTTAAAAAGCAGTTTTGGGACATTTCGTGTCTCACTGAAACCGGAAGGAGTCTTATATTTATGACTAATAATGAAGGTGCAGCAGGCGCTTCTAATAAGTTTTGTTTAAACGTGTCAGTGAATGTTTTTTAGGATTAAAAGCTGAACTTCGTTTTTAACGATAATAACAATAATGACAACAAATATCTGGAGTCATATTTAATGTCGCTGCTGAAGTGAAGCAGCGGCTCGTTTTAACGGGGCTGCACTTCACGTTAGGCGCGCGCGCGTGTGCGCGTGTTCGTGTATGCTAACGAGGGGAATGCCCAACACCCCCCCCCCTCGTTGTCCCAAACTGTTGAGACATTTGTTGAATTTTTTCACCTTAAATAAAAAAACACGTTTGATGTTAAAATCAGCTCTTTAGTTTCATGTCGTCACAGTTATTGAGTTTCTCCTGCAGCTGAACAGGACAAAGGCCGAGAGGCAGCGAGGACCGGTGCGGCTCCAACTGGCCGTTACAGTTGTGCAACCCGGTGTGTCCCGGCGTGTCCCGGCGTGTCCCGGTGTGTCCCGGCGTGTCCCGGTTTGTCCCGGTTTGTCCCGGTGTGTCCCGGCGTGTCCCGGTGTGTCCCGGTGTGTCCCGGTTTGTCCCGGCTCTGCGGGCTCCGTGCTTCCCGCCGCAGTGCGCGGAGCTGCGGGGCGGCAGCGGCTCTCCCGCCGCTGTCCGGAGATGGAATCATCACCGTATTATTAATTTAACCTGGATTTTTATCCGGTGTGCACGCGCACAAAACCGGCCGCCTCGTGCACGACTGGAAAGAAAACCTGCAGGATTTTATTTAGTTATTTTCTTTACGTTTTATTATAATAAAAAAAAACAAACAATGATGCGAAAACGAGCTGCAGCAGGAAACCTGCGTCCTGGACCCGTCTAATGTCTGGAGAAGGAACCAAGTGAGGAAGCAAATATGTGATGAAACAAGAGGAACATGGAGATGATGTTGTTTTCTGCTGTTGCATAACGACGCTGTGGAGGAGGAGTGTGTGTGCGTGTGTGTGTGTGTGCGTGTGCGTGTGTGTGTGCGCATGCTGGCAGAGAGAAATGCTGAATTATTCAAGACGCAGAATTCTCCCTGCTGTTTTTGTCAAAGAGGTTCGAAGTGAAACAGAAGAGATAAATAAAAATAAAGAGATTTTTCCTCCTTCAGAGGTCAACAAGCAGATAAAGGTCAGAATGATTCCACGCAGACTAATTGATACATGGAGGAGAAATCGAATTAAATCGATTAATTAGTCTGTATTTCACCCCCCCCCTTCATCAGCCTCGTGCGGACTCGGGTTGGTTGGATTCTCGGTGTTTTTTAAGCAGATTTTCACGCCTGAACGGTGAAACAAGAAGATTTTAAACCTGAATCACAAATGCAAAGAAACATTAATTTACCCCAAATATTCAGAAAATTATTTAAATGTGACACGAGGCCATTTTCCGCGCGTACAAATTCCCCCCAAAACGCATATTACAACAATAGAAACATGTTTGACTCCGTTTTCATTTCTGTCTCAGTCAGCAGTCAATTTAAACTGATTTTTATTTTTGTAATTTGTGTTTTTTGGGGAATTTTTACGCGCGAAAAATGGCCTCGTGTGTCGGAGGTGGGTGTGTCTGCAGGAAGCTACAACACGCGGCTTCTGCTCCGAAGCACTGCAGGCAGCGGGGCGTGCGTGCGTGCGCGCGTGCGAGGCGTGAACGAAGCTGCTGTGCGCGGCCCCGTTTCATGTGCGCGCGTGCGTGTGACGGGACTCCTGGTTTCAGTGAAACAAGAAAAAGCACCAAACAAAATCAGAATCAGCAGAAAGATGATGGAGCAACATCTATTTTAAATATATAGAATTTTAAAAATGTGGAGAAAATGAGAAATAAAAAGATGATTTTGGAGAATAAAAAAGAAAATGTCAAATAAAACACGTTTAGTGGTTGTTTTTTTTTAAAAGGTAAAAATACAAACATGCATTTATATTTTATTGTACTAATAATAAATCTATTATTTTTTAAAAGCATAAAGGACAAATAATTTAAGACTCAGAGTTTTATTATTTTGGGGCAATTAATTAATAAGAATGAAATACTGAGAGCTGAAATAAAATAACTGCAGACAGAACAGCAGCGTGTTTGAGATGATGTAATGCCTCCTCCATGGGGGGGGGACTCTCACTCTAACATGCAGTCTGCAGAACACAAATATATATATATATCAAAATATTAAAGCATTAAGACTTTAATATTTATTTAAGCCATTCATATCAAATAAAAACAACCACAAGGCTCCAAAAATGTTTAAGAGGATTCCTAAAAAATAAAAATGCAGCTTTAAGACACAATAAGAGATTTAAGTTTATTATTAAAGTGATTAATTTAACATAAGTTAACTATAATATGGAAAAGAAGTAGCAGTGATATTATAAAATACTATCGGAGTCATTCGACTGCTCGGTGTGATGAGTCCCAGAGGGAGCGTTAGAAGAATCCTGCAGGGTCACCTTACACAGATTCTGCCTCTCTGGAGCTTTCCATCGCGTCACATGATCTTCAGCTCCTGCAGCAGACGTTTCCAAGATCAAGACTAAACTACAAGGTCCCTCATCTGCTGAGGAAGATCATGTGATGCGACTGAAAGAGCCAGAAAAGCTGCCCACTGGTGAGACTGACTCAGTACTCAGATACTTTACTGTAGTAAAGTAGTTGCTCTATATTAACAAGTGCTATGAGATAACTCTGTTATGATATAGTGCTATAGAAATAAAATAAAATTGAATTGAATAGTAAAAGTACTAATACCTCACTGTGAAAATACTCCACGAGTAAAGGTCCTGCAGGTTTTGACATAGAAGAAGAATGTGTGGAATTAGCTGTAAGCTAATGTTAGCCAACTCCTTAACCTCTATGGGAAAGTGTAGCAGTGAGCTAACAGGCTAGCAGTCGGATCAGTTACAAAAGTCGGAAACAAACGTTTATATTTGGCCTCGTGGATCCGATGTGAGTGAAGATTCAGCAGCTCGCTTGCTTATTGTTCAGAAGCGCTTTGCATTGTGGGACACTGCAGGCGAGGCAGACTGCTCCGATGCACACGTTTGTGTGCGTGCTACATGCTACATGCTACATTTGGGCCAACTCAGAGCCTGCTGCTAGTGTAGTAGGAGGCTTCCAACACAGTCAGAATCTCCGGTTCTGCTGCATCGATTTTAATCCTTTTTGTTTTAAACTTTCATCACGACGTGATACACGGAGACATTATTGGCAATTCAAAGAATATATTGTTGGGGTACCAAGGAAAGGTGTAGTGCTACAAGCGTTGTTCTTATACCTAGTGTTGCCGTCGTGATGAAGAGATTTCTCCCGCTCGTCCTCCTCCAGCAGCCGTGTCTTGTCCTACACGTCACGCTGTGTTAGTCCACAGTTTGATCGACTGGAACTGGACAGCCGGCGCGTTATTATCCAAACCAATCAATCAGCCCGATCCCCTGCTTAACGAACCACGCACACACACACACACACACACACACACACACACACTCGGAGTTAACAGAGGTCATGTAGGGGGGCGTGTGTGTCGTGTTAGTGCATGTGTGTGACTGGATGAGGGGGCGTGTCAGACCTGGCAACCCCGTGTTTTATAGTTGACTTTTCTTTCTGTTCAAGTGTGTTTGGGAGGAGACTGACACTGTCTGATCTCACACACACACACACACACACACCATCAGTTGTGTTAAAGGTCTAAAAAGCATCACGCGCCTCCATCATGTGACATGTGAGATGCTGTTTTATAGGTGCAGAATGCGTCAACATCTGATTTTAAACGTTTGTTTTCACGTGTGATAATTCTACATTTCATTTTCAACATTAAAAACTAAACGTAATTTGTAGACTGAGTGAAAGGATGGACCAGCGTTTGCACTCAGTGTGCAGTTTCTTAGCCCGGCCAAAACGAACGCAGTCTAAATAGTTTCAGTTTGGACCCGGTGTAGAGGTGTTGATTCAACATTTTGGAGGCTGACAGAGGTGTTTCTGTTATTTTGTCCACCCCAGGTATATCACTGAGTGTTTGCTAAGTAACAGAAACACCAGTCTGTAAAACGCCATAAAAACTGGACATTATAACCTTCAGGAAGGAGGATTTACTGCAGGACTGCTGTAGGTGTTCCTAATAAACTGGCAACTGTAGCAGCAGCTGATCGATCAGTGACAGACTGATCAATAAGTAGTGTCATTCAGGGGTTTGTGCAAACAGTGGCTGCTTTGACCATCACTGCTTCAATGTCAGATCAGCAGTGAGAGCGTCCCACATCCAGACTTTACTCTGCACCAGCCTCCGTTCAGAAATGGACTGATTGTCACTGATCTGTCCAAAAAGCTGCAACACGAAACCTGACATTTCTGTTTAAATTCCAAGATGAGACTTTGTAGGGAAATCGGAACATTTATACACATTCTGCTGTCAGCGTTCAACAACTGTCGTATGTTCTGTCGTAACACTTCGGGTGATTCTGCAGAGCCGGTCATCAGCTGTTTGTAAAGAAAGTTGGATGTTTTAGAGGAATTAGCTGAAGAAGGTTTGTGAGCTTATAGTTGCTTTGCTCCGTGACTTTGGAAACGGCCTCCCACAAAGATTCTACACGTTTTTATAAAAAAAGCATCGTAAGACAACGAACCCAAACGTGAACCTCAGACACGCTGAAAGCAAACTGTACGAAGGTGTGGTGGCAGGTTTGTACTGGAAGTAAATTAAAAAGGTTTGTTGGATATGACGTTGTGAGTGCTCCTTCAGTCTGGAGGAACGTTGGCACCAAATCCCCCCCAAGAGAAGACGCAAAGTTTGAGGATCTCTTTAAAAATGGTACCTTGAACAGGGAGGGGGGGGGTCCTGATGTTTGGTTGTTTCGTCCAATCAGAGGCCTGCCTTTTCTACCTGCAAGGAGGCATCAAACAGAGAAGCTCTTTGTGATTTCTTTAATCTAAAATGCTTTTCCCCCTCTTCCTTCCTTCCTTCCTCCTCTTCCTCCTCCTGCAGTCTCTGTGTTGCAGACAGTGCTGGTCAGTGCTGGTCAATGTGACTCTGTGTTTAAAGGTTTCTCAGACTGTCTGCTTCAGTTGGGGGAGAACATGGCCAACTATCCCCAGGACCTGGACGACAGGGAGAACCTGCACAAGATCTGCAGGTGTGCTTACCACACACACACACACACACTTTGGATTATTGTAGAAACAGTTTATAATGCTGACACGTTTTGTTCAGCAGGATAATCTTTACAGACGAGTTCTGTAAAAAGCAAACGTTAACCTATAAACCAGCTGCATCACGGTCACATGACTCCAGCACATGAAACCTGATAACTTCCATACGAGGGAACAGGAAGAGCTAAGATGCTAACATGCTAACACACGTCAGGGTTTAGGACTTGTTCCTGCAGAACTCTGTAGAGAAAATAATATGAGTGATTTAACTGCAAACCCTGAGGGAGAAGCTGAGGTTTGGGGGCTGTAGGGAGTGTGCATATGTGATAGCCAGCTGACCCCCACCCTCCACCCTCCACCCAACCCCTTTTATCCCCCTTTCACCCCACCACCCAAACCGGGTGGGCACCAGATGGCACGCTGCAGCAGGAAGCCCCCACCCCTCCACACACGCACATGGTTTTTTAATTCAGTGACAGCTCCATCACAGCGGTGTAGAGGCGTGGCAGGAAGGACGCGTTAATACGCCTGCTCACACACACACACACAGACACACACACACGGTAATTGCTCAGAGATGTAGCATCGACACGGCTTGGTTCAGGAGGTCAACATCAATAAGAGCAGATTGGAAGATTGGATTAGATACGCTGTGTGTGTGCGTGTGTGTGTGTGTGTGCGTGTGTGTGTGTGTGTGTGCGAGTGTGTGTGCGTGTGTGTGTGCGTGTGTGTGTGTGTGTGTGAGAAAAAGCTGGTGGCGTCTTAACATCTACAACCGGCGAGGAGGAAGGAATTAAAAAAAAAAAGGTGAACATATGAGAGGTGGAGAAGCCAGAGAGATAAAGCAATATGGTGGAATAAAACCAAGTAGGAAAACTTAATAAAAGGAAATAGAATAACGAGGGCAGAGAGGAAGTAAGCTTCCTCTTTGATGACATGAAGAAGAAAAGGAGGACGATGCTGCTTCAGTATGAATAAAACATCAGACCAGTAGTGACGTGAGAGAGGATGAAGACAATAAAAGGAAAGGAGACACAAAAAGGTTTTGTTTGGAGGAAAGGAAAGGAGGATGGGGGGCAAGGGAAGATTTTCCATCACCATCTTAGTTGGAAAAACATCTCAGGCCTTTTTAAATTGGAGCAGTTGTTTTAATTTGAGTCATTTCTTCCTGACGTCTGGTCAGCTGACTCTGTTTTATGTTGTAAACTGTTGTATAACAGAAAACAGCACATCGTCTGTAAACTTACAATAACTCAACGCGCTGAAACTCGTACAGCGTAGAGGAGTAGAAGGATAAAGTTGCAGAAAATCGTTTTGTTCCTCCGCTGTTTGACGTGTAGGACTTCCCCCCTCTCATTTCTTTAAATTTAGTCACCTAAGTGTGAAGATAATTGATTTAAATTTGGTTTAAGACAGACTCAGAGTGGTGATAAGGAGTCTCCTTAAAAGTAAAAGCTAGCGAGTGTAAAATATTGGAATTAGCCAATAAACCAACCATAACGTGAGTCTTCTGTCTTCTGTCTTTCTGCCCAACACTCGAGTGAAAGACATGCAGCGATACGCTCTTTAGCTGTTATTTCACTGGAATATAAACTTCACCGGCTGTGTCTTCATAAGCTTTTTCCTCGCTGTGTTTCCCGTCATGCCAGATTCTGGGATGACTTCCACTCTTGGCTCTGCCTCCTGAGTAGATGATGCATTCAGATTAAAAACCAGCCTCCCACTGCAGCCATGAGCTCGTGGTGCTAACGCTTGCTGTGTTTTCTCCTGCCAGTTACTGGGATGACTTCCACTCCTGCGCCACGACGGCGCTGGCGGACTGCCAGGAGGGAGCGACGGACCTCTGGGAGAAACTGAAAAAGGAGTCCCGCAACCTGGATTTCCGTGGGAGTTTGTTTGAACTCTGTGGTGGCGGCGGCAACGCGGCGCCCAGATCAGCCGACGCCAGGGGCCTCACCTTGGTCCTAACCACACTGCCCACCATACTGACTTGGCTGGCGTTTTAACAGAAACAAGGAGGAAGATATATATATATATATATAAAAGAAACACACAAAGTGAAAAGAAGAAAAAAAGGAAAAACACAAGTGATAAAAGAAAATAGAAGGAGGAGTGAAAGCGGCTCTACGATGCCGAGAAAAAACAACTTAAAAAAAAAAGGACAGAGTTTGAATTTGCCACCAGAAAACGACACCCAAAATGGATTTTTACTACATCACTGTACGGGGGCCTGGTTTGCCTTCCTGGGACACCTGCAGGCCGTCCTCCCGGAGCGCTCATCCAATCACACGCTGACCTGACCCGGAGGTCGATAACATGAAATATTCAACACGCCGTCGAGCTGAAACGATGACGATGATGAAAATTTGATGGATCTTTGCCCGCTTACAATTGTGGAATTACACAGTATTAAAGTCAACCATGAATTATTGATGTTTAGTGGGCTAGGCCTAGACAGCACTATGAGCCTTCTGGGTGCTGAAGCAGTATCAGGCTATATATTAGGGTTCCATATAGCCGATGGTGCATATTCATGTGTAACGAGAGGACGAGCTTCACGCCACAAAATCAATAAGATGGCTGAGGCCTACAGCCCAGACCAGTCGCCTCATTTCCATCACGGACAGATTTTCCTTTTTTATTGCGCCAAGTTGAGCCCGGTAGGTTTGATGGACTGAATGCTTGATTGGTGATGTGATATTTGTATTCTTATTGGCTGTTTGTTGTGCTCAAGCCACGGTCACACCTCTTATCACAGCGCCATTTGGCACCAAGTTTAATTCGTTTGCACGGAGTCGTCGCAGTCGACAAAAGTCAGTTTTGCACCACGTCCTCCTGTGCAGGTAAACCGTGGTGCACGGTAACAAAAAGCAAACCTGCAATGACAGTATTGACCTTTGACCCATGCAGCATGGCTTGCATCCAAATTGTGTGCCAGCGGTAGGTGTATTCTTAAAGTTATAGTATTTTACTTTTGGTTGTTGAACTGGCTAGCTTGCTGCCCGGCTAGCTACCACTTAAAATAAATCAACGCCACGTGAAGAAATCTAGCTCTGCCAGTTTCTGGTGTGACCGCAGCCTTATTTTTCTCCAGGCGTAGGGGTGTAGGTGGCAGAATTGAGTCTGCTTTTCATTAAACAACATTTAGGCTGGTGTTAAGATGCATGATGTCAGTTCAGACAGTCCGAAAAACATTTCAGGAATTGAGCACAAACTCGGAAATGTTGACCAATGCTGTTGATGTAAAAGAGGAATGGAATAACAGCAACAGACGGTGTTTGGGTTAGCAGCTAAAGGTGATTGTGCAAAGTTAGCTAACAGTTCAGTTTAGCTAACCTGACATGATGTGGTTTAGCTGCTAATCCAACTTGGTCAGGTTAGCTAAATTGAACGTTTAGCTAACTGGACCTAATTTGGTCTAGCAAGCCACTTTAGGTCAGGTTAGCTAACAGCTCAGTTTAGCAGGTACAAGATTGTATCAGGTTAGCTAAGATGTGTTCAGCTCAAAGAGTTCAGTCTTGATCTTTTTGATCCTTTTGAGTTTAAGTTAAACGTCTTTTATGAAGTAAAAACCTTAAATAGTCGTAGACAAATGCATTTCTGTCTCTTCTTGTTTGAATCCGTTTGCGTTGTTGGACATTGCGCTCATTTCCTGAAATGCTGTGCGAAGGCGTTAAGGGTTCAGGGTGTAAACTGCTGCAGGACACGTACGCCTGATGGAAAGTCTTCTGGACGTGAAAGTAGAAACACAACGGAAGTTTGACGCTGGTCCCGCTACATCCCTGCTCAGCAGAACCAGAACGTGCTGGAAATGAATGAATCTGTGAGAAAAAAAACAGCTACTGAAAGAAAGAAATGTGATATTCTGAAGCGCCGACAGCAATACGAAGACGTGACTTGACGGCAAGTGTAGCTATAAACAAATCAAACCGTGGCTGGTGAGTTACACGACTGTTGCCATTTAGCACATCCCCCCTTTTCATACACCCGTGAATCATACTAGACGACCTTAGAGGTGATATATTTTAGGTCTGTATGCTAGATTAAAAAGCCCAACAGTTACAGTAGCATCATAAACTAAACACAGTAAATAAATTGGAGGAGGTGGTTGATTTCTTTGCTGAGGCACAGACGACGTTTCCGCTGCCTTCTGACAAAAACATGTGTACTTTTGTTTGTTTGTTGGTTTGTCTCTCTGTTCGTTTTATGGGGATGTTGCGTAACAAAAAGAGTTTTAAAAAAAAGAAAATAGACTTATTCCAAAAAATCATCTAACAAGAGAATATGTATATCAAAAGGATTTTGAGAAAATAAAAAAAAGCTCTATTATAGATAGTGTATCCCAGACAGTTTTAACACAAGATTGATACTTTACAGATTATAGGCCTACTGAGATATAAATATATATAAAAAAAAGAATAATACTAATAAAAGATTGCTAAAATGATAAAGAGTAATAAATAAAATGACTAATGTTTGAAAATAAGTGTGTGCTTTCATTTTGATCCGGGGATAAAAAAACATGTGTATTATATTTAGTGGGTTTGGTTTGTTGCATTCAAGATGATGGACACACACACACACACACACACACACACACACACACACACACTGTGGGGTTTGTGGATTCATTATTAATAAGGGAGAGTCCCTGAGCTGCCACACGTCTCAGCACTCAGTTTATATTGATCGAGAGGAGGAGGAGGAGGAGGAGGAGGAGGAGGAGGAGGAGGGGTGACTGTCCTAATGCAGAATGTGTTTGTTCAGTCTAACATGGATGATCCAACCTGCAGAGGCCTTTGAACAATTCCATCATTCCATAAAATTCAATTCAATTTTATTTATATAGCGCCATATCATAACATAATAAAACTAACACCTACGTCTTTATGATGTTTATAATATTTCACGCTCCAGGAGGAAACATTAAACCAAACTCTAACAGGAAAGTGATTTTTAAGACTTATTCTTGTGTTGCTAATATTCCCATAATCTTCCCGTAATGATGAAACCAGACGCTGCAGGAGAAAATATTACAGAAACGTGAAAAAGAAGAATATTTTAGGGGTCGATGATGCAAAGATTACTCTAAACTACAAGATGCAATTTTTCTCCACAGAAATTATATTATAGGAATATTGTAGAAGTTTGTGTCACCACAAGGATGATTTCACACCGATTTCTTTTTTTCTTCTACTGCGGTTTTTAGTAACTCA
>JAVQJF010060148.1:0-29183 GCA_036023855.1 Gadopsis marmoratus
GATGGGATTTAGAAATTACCCCCCTTCACACGGGATAAGCAAAGTCTGTATAGAATGCCATGGGGAAATGCAGACATGTGTGTAATGGTCCGCTCCATTTGCTGCTGTGTAGAAAAAAATGCAAAGGGAGCGCATAGAATATTTTTTTTTCACCCATGAAAATGCAAAGCTCCTCATCAATTCAATTCAATTCATTTTTATTTATATAACGCAATATCATAACAGAGTTATCTCATAGCACTTGTTAAGTCTAGCTAATGACACGAATGGTGCATGGCGCCTCCATGACAAATCAGTTACGCTTGTTTGTCATTTCATATGTTGTCATTGTATTCATTATGCTTTAGCCATCTGATGACAATTTTCCACCACAGAATAAATAATAAAATTGTATGGCATACCTTCATGACATCACATTTAGTTTTTGGGAGTTTGTGGTGTTGCGCAGGATTGCATTACATCTCTTTGACACAGCAACAACAACAACAAAACATTAAGAATTTATTGCTGTGTTGTATTGGGTTGCATTATTTTGCACAGGTGTGCATAGTTTCTCTGGTATTTTAGGCATTTCAGTGTGTGAAGGTAAGTTAAAATGTTCACACAACTAAAATATTGGTGAAGTTTTCTTCTGAGTAAAACTAAGGTTTAAATCATTATTGACCCTATAGGTAAATAAAATGACTGTTTCTAAACCCCAGAACTGATTGGAGATAAGACTTTGATTTACATTTCTTATTAACTGATAAGTCACATAAGTTCACTTTTTTCTCTCTTTAACTCTTCCCCCAGTCACTAAAGTCAACTAAACTATAGATCACTTTACAGAAAATCTTTCAAACTTCAAGAACTGTTTTCTCACTCATTGATTTGAAACGAATCAATGAAAAAGATGTGATTGAAGATTAGACTTTCAGCTATAATTCAAGGGATTTGACAAAAATATCACATTAACCGTTTAAGAATTACAGAATCACGAAGTCCACGGGCGAGTCAAGGGGTCATGATTATTTCAGACATGTCTGCGATAAGAGCAAGAGGGTGTCAGAGGGCTGTGTTTAGTGACTGTAGACATTACAGCAAAAAAGAGTTGAAAAAATTGCTTTAGGCAGAATAACAGATTAAAGAAATGCTCAGTGAGTTAAAGAAGCTACTGGAACAGAGGCTATCAAGACTTTGGCTCACTTTTATGTCATATAAAGTTGTTATATGAACATGTTGGCAGACAACACATCCAGCAGCCACTGTTATGCTCCTGCTGAAGTTGTGTTTCTGGCCACCTGATTTTTTTGAGTCAAATATTGTTTTGGTCTTCAACAACTCCTGACAAAAATATCTGTCTCTGCAGCTGCTAAATGTTTGACTTTCTTTATCAGCCAGTTGCATATTTTCTCTGGATGTCATTTGGTTCTGGGCAGGTAGTATGTATAGTATGTAGTATATTAATTATTTTCTTGATTAGAAAACAGCTGCCTGCTGCTGCTGAGAACATGGTTGAGGAGAAAGGTGAGACAGTAAATGCAAAGCTTCCTTTCCCAGCCCTGTTTTTTCTAATTCCTCTAGAGCTCTCCCTACTGACTTGTCTTCTTGTCTACAGCAGCAATCAAGAGTGTTGAAAAGAGCTAGACATTGGGGTGAGATAACTAATGTCTTGACAGTATAGGATCTACAATTAAATGTGTTGCAGGTGAGCTTGTATTTTTTTGGACTTTGCTAGCTAGTTAGCGTCAGCATGTTAGTTTGTTGACAAGGGTAACTTTTGGAACACACAAATTGTTCAAGAGCAGGCACTCTATTCATTCATGCACAGCTGTAAGAGAGTGCAAAGAATCCCAAATCAAGCACAAATTGCAGATTGTAGCATTAATCAGAGATCTCCTAGCAACACGGCAGCCTGCCACTTTGCTTGTCTGAAATCCCATGATGGCAACCGACTATTCGTTTCTTTATTTAAACCACAAAGTAAGTGGAGCCCAAGAATTGGCTTGAGGCTTATTTTGACTCCTTTGCACACTGCAGCAATTTTTATAACTCTTTACTGTTAGACTTTCAGGGGTGCATGTTATCACATCCTCAGAGCAGAACTAGACTGGCCCTGGGCTAAGATCAATGTCAAATCCTTTCAGATTATGTGAAACTTCAGTGTAAGCTAAGGCAAGAGTCCTGGGCTGCTATTAGCCCTGGGCTAAGAACGGGGCCAAAAAGGTTAAAACTGCATTACGCCTGAGTAAACATCAGCTATCAAATAGCTACACATGAAGTGGAATATTTCTTGCTATACACTGAACACATTAATCAATACTGGAGATGGACAAAACAACATGAGCACAACACTACATCATTACATCACTCCTTAGTTACTACAATTAAATGCAACAACACTACAAATCTGAAAAAAAAGTGCAGCTGGACACTGGATAAACAAACGGATGAATTTAAAATGATGGAAATAGAGAGAATGAAACAGGATGAACAGCAAAGGAAAAGGGACAAACACAAATGGTGGCTTGAGAAGAATTCTGTGAAAATGGCAGGGGAGCAAAAAAAGTGTCCCTGCTCTGACCTGGGAGAGACTGACAGCACGTCTGTGTGTATCAGAGAGACAGAGAGACAGATAGAGAGAGTGGAAGCTTGTGTGTAAGTGTGACAGATAGAGTGACAGGGACAGGGAAGCAGTTGCATCCCCTGTGATTGTGATTTCCTGTCTGGTTACATATTCAGTCCTGACATACACTGAAGGCTGAATAAGGATTTACTGGACTGGACAGTAGAGAAAAAGACACACACACATATATATTTATATATACCGATCAGTCATAACAGTTCAACACCTTGAACTCGTTCCTCAAACCATTCCTGAACCATGTTTGCAGTCTGAAAGAGGCCACAGTCATTAGATAAAATCGTTTCCATGAAGTGGTGTGCTTGGTCTGCAACAATGTTTAGGTAGGTGGTACATGTCAAAGTAACATCCACATGAATGGCAGGACCCAAGGTTTCCCAGCAGAACATTGCCCAAAGCATCACATTGCCTCCACCGGCTTGCCTTCTTCCCACAGTGCATCCTGGTGCCATGTCTTCCCCAGGTAAGCAACACACATGCACCCGGCCATCCACATGATGTAAAAGAAACATGATTCATCAAACCAGGCCACCTTCTTCCATTGCTCTGTGGTCCAATTCTGATGCTCACGTGCCGATTTTTAGGCACTTTCAGCAATGGACAGGAGTCATCACGGGCACCCTGACCGGTCTGCGGCTACGCAGCCCCATACGTAACAAGCTGTGATGCTCTGTGTGTTCTGACTCCTTTCTATCAGAACCAGCATCACTGTTTCAGCAGTTAAACTACAGAAGCTCTTCTGTTGGATCGGACCACACAGTCCAGCCTTCGCTCCCCATGCGCGTCAATGAGCCTTGGCCGCCCATGACCCTGTCTCTGGTTCAGCGGTTCTCCTTCCTTGGACACTTCTGGTAGGTGCTGCCCCCTGCAGACCAGAACACCCCACAAGAGCTGCAGTGTTGGAGATGCTCTGACCCAGTTGTCCAGCATCACAGTTTGGTTCCTTGTCAAAGTCGCTCACATCCTTCCGCTGCCCATTTTTTCTGCTTCAACACATCAACTTGGAGGACAAAATGTTCACTTGCTGCCTCAAATATCCCTCCACTGACAGGTGTCATGGTAACCAGATAATCATTGTTCTTCACTTCACCTGTCAGTGGTTATAATGTTATGGCTGACCTGTGAATAAAGTCACGGCTGTGGTAGAAGAGGCTGTGCATTTTGTTTAGTAAATATTTAAATGTTTATAATTTTTTTATATATTTTTTGTTACAAACACATTGGCAGTTATTGATTATGCAAAGTTCTTTGTACCATTTAGCATGGCCGGCAGAGATCACAAGTGAATCACAACAACAACAGTGGAGATGTGCCTGCAGCGAAACAAATGAGAATAAATAGAGGAAAACGGATTGACATAGAGTCCACCTCCACCTCTGCCCAGCATCCTTCTCGCTAATGTCCAGTCGAAGGAAAAGCTTTTGATGGGACATAAGGGACTGTAACATCCTTTGTCTGATGGAAACATGGCTGACCCCGCTGATGCCGAATCTAGTTATCCAGCAGAGTCCTCCTCTGTTCTCATTGTGGAGATAGTCTGGTAAATCCAAGGGTGGAGAGCTTTGCTTCATGACTGACAACACCTGGTGCCAACCCTGGGCCAGACTGTCAATCTTATGTCATCCATTTTACCTTTTTCAGCTCAGTATCATCCCAGCAGTCTATATACAAGTGGACATCGATGTAGCATTATCGGATTTACATGATGCGTTTTGCTGGCATCAGAATAAACATACTGATGCAGCTATGGTAGTGGCTGGGGACTTCAACCGGGGGTAACTGTCAAAAAGCTATGCATAACGTCCATCAGCACATTACGTATGCCATCAGAGGGGAAAGATCTTTGGACCACTGCTATAGACCATGCAAGAGAGGCGACAACGTTTCTCTACTTCCATTTGGCAGATCATCATGCTGCCATATTCCTGCTGCCAGAGTATAAAAAAGAATTGCACAAGAAGTGGTAGTCATGAGAGACGTAAAGCAGGGGTGGACCGATCAGAGGCCACACCACAGGACGCTGTAGGGCCTCAGCCCCCTCAAAAAGGAGGCTGAGTATGTTCTGTTGACAAAGGAGCACCACTGAACTCAGTTACTCAGGATTTTCACACCTGTGTGTGTGAAACCCCGCCCATGGATCCAATTCTCAACTACCATTGGTCTTATATATTAACCAAATGATGCCTTATGACATCATTTGGTTAATATAAGCGGTGGGCAGATTCTAATCGGTCGCTCTGTTCAACGCTCCAGCTTGCTTCCACTACTTCCAGAAGGAGTTTTCCATCTTTTTCTTGGACAAAGAACAAAGAGACAAAGTTTTTCTGATCACCATTTTGCCACAGTATAGTAAGAGTAACTTAGCTTTGTTCAAGCTTAGCTTTGACTCTGGTAAATAAAAGGGACGACAGTGAACATCACAGAGAAGACAGTGGATTTTCTTTTTGAAGAACGCTACCTAGAACATACCTTGGTGAACCTCTATTTTCTTGGCTAGACTGAGTGGTCATTCAGTTCCAACTCTGGCCAGCTTCTGCCACATCACGAAGCCCTAACTTTCCTTGAGAGTACAGGTATTTTGTGGTCTTGTAAACCTGGTTTTAGGCATAAATAATTTAACTAGTTTCTCTGTTTTGATTATTTTAATTGAGGATTAAAATATCAAAATTTTGCAGATTGGATTATTTGGTGCATTTTATTAAGTGACTGTTTAACTCTTTTTGTGGCAACGCTTTCTGATGAACACTCGCTATGGCGTGTGAAGTAGGAACGGATTACCGGAGTTTTTTTCCTTCCAAGGTAGCGAGAGTGATACTTTCCACGAGGACAGCTAGCTAGTTTGCTAGCCTACCGCCAGACCGAGCGATCAGACACTCGCTTGCACGGAGACGGAGTCGGAGAGGAGTTTCCGCCGTCCCCGTGGAGGGGTTCGTCGAAGGGCGGAGGTGTTTTGCTGTCAGCTGGGTCGACGTGACTGCATCCCCTTCTCCATAAAAGGAGAGCGAGACTAATTCCAGCGGGTGGGGTAAATACTAATCTCACTTCACTCCGTTGTTTTACATGAGCTCCACCGATAAACATTATAGCAAGCTTGCTTAACAGACAAAAGGGAACAGATAAACTATGAAGTGCACTTCAGGGTAATATGAAATAAAGACTGAACACGATCTGGGTCCCTTGTGTCCACCCTTTTTGTTTTGTTTGTTATTTTCCAAATCCAAATGTGCAGTGTATTCTGTCAATTCTGTTTGCTGAAATAATACAGTTTGGGATTTGAAAATGCCATATGGTGTGTGTGTGTGTGTGTGTACGGTTACTTTGTGTGCTTGAATAAGGTGATTTAGACGTACCACAGTGACATAACCTGGGTTTTCCACACCGAAGTCACCCTGTAGCTCTCATTCGTACTACACAGGTGAGAATCATTGATAACCTAGACTGATTTCTGATCAAATGGAATGTCCCTTTCCCTGTTAGAAATGCTAAAAAGGGTTACTGCTTTGGTTAATCATACATTCAGTGCTCTACAATAACGAGCTGGTGGGAAAAGGGTTAAACAAACATCAGGTGCGATTATACCTTTAAAGAAATAATAGAAAGAGTGAAATGAATCATACATGTAATAGGAAGAGCAGCTGCTCTCTGCCCCCTCCTCCTCTTTCTATCCCTCCATCTCTGCAGCCATCCTAAAACCCTTCCATACCTCTAAATAAAGAGGTTAACATGACCGGGCCTGGCGTCTAAATGTGATTACAGAAGTGATTTTTTAGCCCATCCAACCACTAATGTGACAGGCAGCCATTTTCCGCTAGAGTTACACACACACACAGAGAGTTGCACACACACACACAAAGACACCCTCCACCCTTGTGCAGGCATACACACTGCATCCTGCAATACACACAAGAAACACACACACAAACACAGACAAACTCCCCAGACACTCATAAAATTAGATGGACAGAGATGAGAGGAGGGATCGGTAAAAGGTAGTGGTGGTGGGTAGTAGTGTGTGGGGGACGGGGGGGATGGGGGGTAAGGGACAACTGGGGAGGGAGGAATTGGATTGTTATTACTTCCTCTGGGTCTGTACGAGTGTGTGTGTGTGTGGGTGAGAGAGAGAGAGAGAGAGAGAGAGAGATAAAGCCGATGAGAAATAATGCGTAAAGACGAACATACAGTAAAGAGAGGAAAGAGTAAGACAAAGGGAGACATACAACATCTACTACACAATCCACTCATTTACACTCACAGTCGGTTGACCGAAAATTTATTATTATTATGTTATTATGAAATTAAAATTGTATTCCTGCATTGTGTGACATGCCATTGTGTTTGATGTGTATCGTTATCTCTGGATAAATGTACGTCTTTAAATTGGCCTCTGCCAACAGCAAAACAACAACTGCAAGCATGGCAGGTTTGAAAATGGTCTGAAAGTGTTCAAAGGTAATTTGAAAATAAATAAAGGCAATATACTGTTACTTAAGATGAATATGTATTGTATTTCAAAAAGAAGGGTGAGGATTAATGTAACAAACACTGTATTGAACGTTTAGAACAGCTGTAGTAAGGAACTATAGACATGCAGCATTTAACAAATAAAAATATATAATCACAATGGTGTGTTGGGATTAGGGATATTTGGTTGTGTGTTGTAAGACGGGTGTAATAGTCTTTTATCTCATGTCATTTCTTTCTGTACTGTTTGTAGGGAGTTTTTTTTTGTTTGTGTGTAATTACTTAGACCAAAATAAATTCCAACTGCAAATAGTTGACTCAAAGCAAGGCCCTCTTATTATTAAGATAATAACCAAGTGCATTAAGTGTGGGATACTCTCTACATATATTGGACAGTTAAAGTTTCTACTGATTAATATTTTACTTGCAAACATCATAGATTTATGATGGATCTAATTAGCGCCACCTTGGCTAGAGACATCATTATAAAATTCTGGTTACAAATTAATTCTTCACGAATAATACTCCATCATTATACATTACAATACAACACATTCTGCATAATTAGTACTTTGCCTTTTGATACTAAATGCATTTAGATGAGCTTTGCCTTTACTTGACATTTACTTATAACAACCTATATTTCAAAAGACTAGTTTTTGAAATCATTTCTTAGGACATATATAAGGGGAAAAATTATAATCTGGGAAATTACATAATTAAGTTGAGACTTACTTTGAGTGAGTTTTAAGAAAGAGTCGGGAAATTATAGTGGAGTTAGTTGATTTGCAAAGGAATTTTCCTCAAAGAACTGCTGAAACCTTAATGAAATATGCCTTTATTATTGAGACTTTATTTGAAAATTGAACGCATTCCTGTGATTTCAAAAGACATCTGTTCAGCTGACCCATTACTGACTAAAAGCTTTAAATCAGCACCAAAATCTGTTGTCTTTTCATGAACTTTCCCATCACAGTTATTTTCCAGCAAATAATTAGGAATCAATGGGACCTGGAAAATTAAGTTTCTCCACTTTTATATTGCTACGTACAGAAAATCTCTGGTTACAATAAGGTTGTGACAGCTGATTGTGTTCAGTTTGTCTTAACAGCAAATGGAGCACATATCATGATGCCTAAAGAGATACAAAGAACACAGAGCACAGCAATCAGCTGTGACGAAGGACAACTGAGAGAAAGCGATCAGAATCTTTATCTCTTTCTTTGCCTCTGTTGTTGTCTGCCCCCCTCCACCCCACCTCCTAGACAAATGTGACACTCGGGACTCCCCCCTTTTCTACTCTCCCTTGATGGATATCACACACACCCTCTCTCGCTGATGTATTAGCAGAGCATGGGGGTGTGTGTGGGTTGAGGGCTAACGATTACGGGAATTGTCATTCGCCGATCATTCGTCTGCATTTGTAAACCATCAACGTCAAGAGCTCACACACACACACACACACACACACACACACACACCCACAGATGTTGCTACTAGGGAGGTTCTGGTCATAAGTGTGTGTGTGTGTGTGTGTGTGTGTGTGTGTGTGTGTTGCTGGCATTTTCCGTCATCTAATCTCCAACCTTCACATTAAGAACATTAGAGACAGATCATGTATCATTGGTCCGTGTGTATGTGTGTGTAGGGAAACTTCCACTGCCTCTTGACACTGACAGGTTGTAAATTCAGATAGATTATTACTGTAGAAAAAGAAAGAAATTTCATTATTTATTTATTTTTAACTGACCGATCAGCTGATCAACAGCGTAAACTTGTTCACAGTGGTGTGTTCACAGAGCAATCTATTTAAAAGCACGTAATGCAGGATGTTCAAGTTTAGGGAAGTAAGAAAGGCTTGAATGCCAAGTTTAAATAACTTATAGCTATTTTGCAAAGCAAACAGTAAAGCTTTTGGTTCCGGGTCGAAGAGCAAGCCACATGAGCAAGCATCTGCACAATGCTGACTGACTTTGAAGAAAAGAAAAAAGACACTAATGCAAGCATCCTCTGACTCATTCCGGTGTGATATATTTAAAGTACTGTAATGAGAATGCTGTTTAGCCATAATAAGCCAACTGTTTCCCCACTAATGTATGCATATCAAAATGATTCTAAATGCTCAAACCACAATATGCCAGTTACTTCTTCTTCTTGTGCTTTATGTCAGTACATTTTCATGTAGACCAGTATGTTCCTCTCAACCCTGTCTCCCAGAAACTATGTTCAGATACCTGTAATTTGCAATAGTAAACAAGTTTTGTAAAAAAGTTGCACATATTATTTTGTTTTTTTTTATCAGTGCAACGAGAAAAAGTTCATATTTGCAAAGTCATTTTGTTTGCTAAAGCGTGATAAAACTTTCTTTCTGTGCTTGTGTTTATGCAGTTGGTTATGATTAGAGAAGGACTATGGTCTTGGCTTAATATGCAAAAACTCAAAAGACACGAGACAGGTATTTAATTTAGAAACATTTTCCCAGTGTTTCCCTAACCGAAGCCAAAGTGCTGCTGTTGCCTAAAGCTTGGTCTCTGCTGATTTACTCCTACACATTGTACACACACCATCCACCTACGACTCTTGTGTGGTACAAAAACTTAGAACTTCCTTCACTGAAAACAACATTAGAACAAAGTCTAGGCAGCAGTTACGTTTCCTCACTAAATATTAGTAGACATCATTTCTAGGAGACGGTGCTTCCTGCATGAACGTCTGCTAAACTTACAGACAAATTACTAAAGCCTACAGCCCACACGCCACAAGCAATATACTGTATGAGAAATAATAAATATAGTGATGAAAATAAGGTTTCTTTTTTAAATTGATCTCAGGGTCGTTTTCACATCTGCAATGCAGCATTATTGTCCAAAATCATTCAGTCACAACACATTTGTAACACATTTTATGAAGGTGAGAAATCCACATCTACACTCTTTGATTTTTTTTTGCTTTCTGTTTGAGTCCGTTTATATTCTCTGTGCTCCCTTACAAACGTCTCCCTCTGGATTTTAGTGTCAATATCTCTCTCAGGCTCTCATATTATTTCTCTCTTAAAAGGTTGACTCCACGCAAATGAATATTACCAGCGCAACAATAATCAGGGGTTCATATTTTCCCATTCAATCCAAAGATTTATTTTATAATAACTATTTTATTTTATTCCCTGTTATCAACTCATTTACTCTCCTATACCTGAATAATGAAAAGTGTACTGAAGGTCGTTTCCCACTAACAGAACAGGCTGAATGTGAAGCTCTTGATCGGCTAATGTGATTGCTACATTGTCAAGTGTTGAAAAGGGAGCAGCAAGAAGCGGTGGTTACAGTTCTAAAACTAGACTGCAGAATAGACTGTAGTAAAACTCCTCCAGATGAATACTGACATACAGAGGCCGACACACAAATCACAAAGGCCATAGTGATGTCGTTAGTTGATCAAAAAGAGAGCTTGACCAAATGCACTTTTAACTATTGAGAGAAATTGTAAATCCTGATGAGCTGTAAATGAATTATCTCCATCCTGCCCTGTCGAGAGCAGAGACGATCTAGACATAAAATAAACACAGTTTTACATTTACAGTGTGATACTTTGACATAAAACCTGCGCAAAAATAAATGGAAACGCTCACGTCTCCAAAAAGCTTTGAGGACAAACTGTAAGAGCTGACGTTGGCATGATGACCTTTGAATGGGCGCCTTATCGTGTTGTCTGTCCCTTTAAGCACAAGAACACAAGAAGCATGCTAAAATTGGAGTTGGTAGGTCTGCTCAGTGTTAATACAACCTGCAGAGCGATTGAATTTGACGGCGAGGGAGGATTTCATCATACTGGTTAGATATATCAACAGGAATGCAAACGGTGCTGGAGCTATTGCTTCATCTGCAACGTGATGTGGAGGTGAGAAGCATGTAAAAGCTTCCCTTCTCTTCACAAGGAAGATAGCACAATTACAACTTACACTCACCTTTTCAGCAATTTACCGTGTAATGCCTTTTTTCTTTTAATTCTACATGTTTCTTATTGTCAACAAATCCCATGAAAAGGCCAAAAGCAGTTCGTCTTACTTTCCGATTTCTCCAAGCCTATTGGTTCCTACTGAGGACGCACATCTTTAAAAACTGGTCACACATTTATAGTTTAATTTGAATGGGGCTCAGTAATTTCCTGAAACAGCTGCACACTGTGGTTCTAAGCAGATGTTACTCAATTCTTTCATTAGTTAACCAACAGTTAATTAATACAATGATAAACATGAAGTAACTTTTAACAAATGTCTCATGTTAACATTTATTAAGGGTTTGCATGTTAATTAAGGTACTAACTAATATCGGTAAATGGGTGATGAAGATGAATTAACATATGTGTCATGAAGTTCACAGCTAAGCCACAAATCTTTTTTTTTTGTGTTTTTTCAGGGTAATGATTGTCCGCTCACTTCCAGCATCCTCCAGCTTCTGCCTTATTTGTGGTAAAGGTTGAGATCAGTGGACGCACTCCATGGTCTTCGTGTAGAGGTTTGACTGTTTCTTTATCTTCATGTAGATGTTCCTTAAATAGTAGCCTAACCTATAAATTATTGTGCATGTTATATAAGCATTACGTGACGATTATTGGCCATATTAATGCTCTATTGTGAAGTTGAACTGTTAGGTATTGCTTATTACTGCATTAAGTATGTTCATTATTACAGTAAAGTAAGTTAGACATTTGTTGGGGGACTGTTTTCAGCTGCAGATTAATGTTATTAATATTATAACATTTGTTGTTCTAGTCAGTATTTGGGGCAGTATGACGATGTGTGTGGGAATGAGTTCATTCATGTGTTTTTATTAGGTTTTGAACAAAAAATGGAGCTCTGTGGTACACCTGACACCTGTCTGAATTCTTATACAGTAGTTTCAGTAGTACGTTTTTTTCTGCACAATTGTAGAACTATAATTATTATATAAACATAGTGCATCAATAAATGACAAATTAATAAATGTTGAGGCTACAAAATTAATTTAGAGTCATAATACGCATTTTCATATTACAAACTCTTGGTTTGATCATGTCTACAAAATAAAGTACTTAATATGTTGTGCAAAGTTGAGTTAATGAACTGTGAGTTATAGGAAATAATTGAAATTTTAATCTTCTGTAGGACAAGGTCATGTTGTCATTAATAACTGATATTCCTTTTTTTCAAAAAATGATTAGCCTAGTATTATAAATTCTTCTTCCTCTTCTTAAGAGGAGACAAGTCATCTTTAAAAACCCACACCTGGCTCATGAACAGTGAAACATAGGAGTGTTTTCTTTCTTTCCCACCGCTGCCACCCCTCTCTCTCTTTCTGACTCACTGTTTCTTATCCATACGAAGGCATTTTGCTCAGATCTGCATTTCTAAGTGTGATGTGTCATTCATCAAGGGCGGAGTAATATCATGTTTGATTTATTCCATAGACATCTGGCTGGAATGTGTGCATTTATCACTGCGATCGCTTCACAATCACTCTTTCAGCTCAACAGTGCAAATGGAGACATGCAGCATCCATATGTATGTGCAAACACTCCTCAAACACACACATACACACACACACACACACACACACACACACACACGAAAGTAATTTGTTTCTTATACATGGAAAAATATTTGCACGTCCATAAAAGTGCAGGTGTGTTGATGAAACAGGTTTCAGCTCAACTCAGTGAGCGAAATCTCAGTTTTGCTCAGCAAAATGCAAATATGCCTCTCAGTAGAATGTAAGGAAGACATCTTTCCACAATGTCTTGTTCACATTAATAGTGTTTATTCTACATTTATCGTCCTCATTCCGTATCGCTGTGGCAGCGCTTCAGGGACCAAAAGGATGCAGAGCTAGTTTGTATAAAGGGTACGCATTGTCGTCACGTTTTCACTTAATACCACCCCTCTCATACCGTCACTAAGTGGCAAAACAAACCCACTATAGCTTGAAGACAAGACAAATATCTAAAATAAGCAAAGACCATGAGAAATAACGCTGATCTGTGAAATGTGGGTTGGCACTGAAATGTGGCCAGAAATTGAGGTTGCTTACACATATAGCTGATGTACATAGTATATGTAGCTGGACACTGGAAATGCCTTAAGTCAAAAAGTCTGTCTGTGGACAGGTTTGTAAAAGCAAATGGAAAGTATTTATTATTAATGTGTCACATTGATTCTCTTCTATGCGCCCCTGAGAATTCCGTAAAAAAACATTTGCCTAAATTCCAATGTGTAGGATTTTTTTGAGGGTTTTAATTGACGGAAATCTTTCTGTCGGTGAAGGTTAACAAGGAAGATTTTTTTTTACCTCGTGTCCTGCCTTTGTTCTGCCTGGTGAGCTCCTACTGTTTGTTCTCATTCTAACCTTCTCCGTCAGTTCCACTTTCCCACGCTGTCAAATTCTGATGTCACCATATCCCAATGACCTTTCTGTCTGCGTTCCTCAAGCCAATCAGTCCTTTGGAGCCTTTTGAAAAAAAAATATCATGGCATTTCTGTCATTCCGCCTTTCAGACCGATATTGCTCAACTCACCACCACCATTACTGCCAAGATGTTGAGGGAGATTCAACTGAACGTTTCCATCATCCATCTTTCCTCCACCACCACTATTAACAACTACACATATCGTCCAATCTCCTGTCTTCAAGTGGGCCTCAGTTTTAAAGATTATTGATTAATAATTGTTATTTATTTCCAGTTAAGCTCACTTTATTGAAAACTTTTGTGGGACAGATAAGAGTCCTCCATCAAAGGAAGCAGTCTAAGATGTAGCCATTGTGTGATTGAAAGTTAGGCAGAACATCATCCTACTCCCAACATTTACTGCAGCCTCACTGTGACAGGTGAGTGACACGCAATGGACAGTGAATCTACAAGGAATTCACTGGTGGAGTCACTGTTGGAGGCATTTGCTGTTATACAAAGAGTCAAGTAGTGTATGTCAGGTCATAGACTGAGCTGCCTCGACAACAGACACAATGCAGTAGAGATAACTACCTACCAACAAATATGGTGGACCAGCATGGTGTGGTGATATATATTCGATTGTTTGCCATCACGCAGCAGTTAACTGGGATACAAATGGCTTATTTAATTGGTTTTAATTGGCACTGTGTGTTCTCTTTCATCCTGCTCTCACTCTACCCCCCATATCTTTTTTTTTCTCTCTCTACCCAACCGGTCGAGGTAGATGACGCCCACCCAGAGCCTGGGTCTGGTCGAGGTTTCTGCCTGTTAAAGGCAGTGTTTCCTTGCCACTGTCTCCTAGCGCTGCTCGTGGTGGAATTGTTGGGTCTATACATATAGAGTTGGTTTAGACTTGCTTTAAATTAACAAGTGCTATGAGATAACTCTGTTATGATATAGCGCTATATAAATAAAATTGAATTGAATTGAATTAGTGTATGTGCTCAACACCGACTAGAAAATGACTTTTTGTTGAGATTCAAAATGACAGCTACAAATTGTTGCTTTGTCATGGTGGCAGCCAACTCTAAAATGTTGCTTCCATGCAGCAAAGTAGATCTTTGCAGAATTGACCCTAATGATGAGGATGAATGCCCAATGTGTCATCACAGTCCATTCACGTAGATCATTTGTCATGCGATGTAGATTTTGGGATTTCACATATGTGCGTGGGAAGCCTTTAGAACTTAGTCCCATGTGGTTTTACAAAAGCACATAGTCAGTAGTGGCCAGATGAGGTCAGATACATAATAATAAAATAAATAATAATAATTATCATTTTACGTTTGCAATTTAGCTCCTTTGACACTCAAAGCAAAGAGAAATATGTTTGAGAGGTGCTGGGAATATACCGTATATATATATATATGTATATATATGTATATTCAGCTCTGGAAAAAATGAAAAGACAACAAATTTTCCAAATAAACCGTAAAACGGAGAATTTTGCAGTGGTCTCTTAATTTTTTCAAAAGCTGTATATATACAGTAAAAACATATTACATGTATTTGCATATGTAAGGCAATTTTTTCTTTGTTGTTTTGCCATTTCTAGCTTTTCTTACACTTATTCTGCCTTTATCCTAACTGTTGCTGATCTTTTGCTTCACTTAGTTTTTTCTCTGTATATTACAGAAGGTTTCAGATGCAATCCAAATCACATATCACAGGGTTAGAACATAACTGAGGTTAAAAACTTGAAGAGGATATGCGAGGCACCACTCTACTGCAACCCCCACCCTCTGATTTAAATGAGTTTTTTCTCTAATACAATCTCTAATTTAAGACCGCTCAAAGTGCCCTGAGAAAACTTCTGTTTTGATTTGGCACAATATAAATAAAACTGATTTGAATTGAGCTGAACTAAAAGCACAGGACTACACTTCCTCTCTGATAACCAATGATGTGGATGAATAAAAACAGTAATTTATCTCAGTCCAGAAATGTCATTTTCGTCCCCTTCGCCTCCAGCTCTTAACAGTCTTGCTTTTTCCATGACTCGAGTGTGCATGAGCGATGAGGTCAAGTCGAAAACATTTTAAACTGATGTTAATATTTAAACACTGATTTTCTTTCTCGCCCAAACTCTGAACACTGTCCTTACGAGTCACACCTTGCTCCCCATCTCCACTGCTGTGTATCACACGCGCTTGTCTTTCTCTTATCTCACTCCATAATTCCATCCCTCACTCATCCATCCCTCTCTGTCTTCTTCTTTTTCTACATCTATCTCTCAACGTCTCTTTCTGCCTCCTTCCCCCCTTCTATCCCTCCATGCCCTTCTTTTTTTTTCCTGTGGTTTAATAATTGATGTGAGACGTTCTGTCTCCCTTCGGCTGTCTGGGAAGGTTTAAGAGACACGACTCGGCTATGGAGGGCACTTTGTACAACCCCTGGCACGCACGCACACACACACACACACACACACGCACACGCACATTCTGCTGCAGAGTTCAAGCAAGGGTCATTTCTGTTGCATTAATGTTGCAGAAGAGAAAAGGCTTGCTGTGCATGTGTGTTAAGCATTTATTCAGATCTCCATGAGTTGACACCAAATAGGTTAACTGTGTGTGTGTGTGAATCACTGTCAGGGTTAAAAATTCCCTTTCCTTGAAAAAACAGCTAACACTACCAGGGTTAAGGGGATCTATTCTCTTGCTTGTTTCATGTGAACCAACTGTGGCCCTCTGTGATGTCTTCTTCTGTGATGTCGGATTTTTAGCATCCTGTATGTGACACATATCCTCTTTGTCAGTTTAACCCTAGCTCACGTTCGTAGTCCAATCCAACTGAAAACATTAACAGCATCACTTGCTGTGCGCTGAGGGGGTTTCCACCAGCAAAGAACTCCAACGTACAAGATAAGAAAAGCTAAATCAAAGCTTTTTATGAAAACAGTAAATTCTCTGAGATGTTTTCCAAGGATGGTAGGCGAGGAGGTGGTGCTGCTCACTTGACTTCACCTAGGGTAGGCTCAACATGCCCCAATTTGGTGATTTTGACATTTCCTTTACGTATATGTCGTGATCTATGTGGTGGTAAAACTAAGATGAACATAGTGTCATTAACATAACCGGATGGTTGTGAAAGTGTTGTGTAGTAATGAAGCCCTTGGTGGCATTATTCTTCAGAATTAGCTACATTTTTACTTTCTGTGTCAGGAAACGTAATTGTTGCCTGGATCACGTCAACTGGCAAAAAATAAGTGCTACATTTTTGCGCGACACACCAGCCGTACAAAAGGCTCGACTTGCATCCTGAGGCTCCAAAAGCTTTGTGGAAAAAGTTTGTGAAAGATTGTGGTTTTGGTTACTACGCCATGTGTTATTCTTTGAGTCACTGCAGACATGTTCCACACAACGAGTCCTCAAAACCCACTCAACCGCATAGGTCGTTTGTTCCAAATCTCTTAGACGACACACAGGAGCATTTCCTAAATTAGCCCCCCCTACTGGTAGGCAGGAGATATGACTCCAATAATCACAGAATAGGTTGTTTGCCAATGACTCCCAAAACAACATGCAGTATACAGGCATGTCAGACCTTTGTCGTCATGGTGACAATAATAAACACGTGGTTAACGTTGTGAAACGGTTGCAGTTTGGTTATGTTTAGGCACCAAAATATACTTGGTTGGGTTCAGGATAAGATCATGGCTTGTGTTCAAATAAGTGCGTTAAGCTGAGTGTAGTAAGTGAAGTTAAGTTCTGTGACTTGCATCACATTAAAATAAGTCAAGGCCGGCTTTTGGTTTCATGTAGGACACGAACAGCTGTCTCCTGGGTGGAAGTCCTGTGTTATTTGAACCACACAGATGTTGTCGCTCTTTATACTACCTCACCTGACTTCCTCCTTTGCCCCATTCATGATTATTATGGCCACTAGAGGTTTCCATAAATACAAATGTAAATATGCATTGTAGTAAGCTGCTACTGGGTTTATGGATGTGAATAGGTAATAACCGTCCTTTAACCCATATCTATGAGGCTGACAACCACTGATAACTGGCATTCAATCAAGTGAAAACGTTTAAACAGTGCTATGTCACCCGGCAACGCAAATACATGTAAGTGCACATTCTTGGTAGATTTTTTTGTAATGTCAATGCAATTTGTTGAGATTGAGGATCATTGAGAAAGTATAATATATTTGAGTAAAATACTAGCTTTTTAGTGTTTGAGTGTCTTCAAACTCAAACAATTTATTGGCCACAGAAAATAAATGGTTTTTGCTCTCAGGCAGAGCAGGGAGAAAAGACTTTAAAAAGCCTTTATTTAGTTGGGTATATTGTTTAAAAAAAATGCTGTGAGGTTTTGACCTCTCGGGGCCATCATGAGGACGGAAATGGTAAAAACTGATTGAATGTACCTTGAACTCTACACTATATAGTCAATGTACTGGAAATTACCTTTACATAATGAAATAATGAAATACAGACTAAAAAGAAATAATAACCGTACAAATAATGGCGTGCAGTACAATAGTCAATAGGTGCAATTAAGAATGTTCTTTATAAGGGTTGGGTCTATTGTCTGTTTTTCTATTCAGACACAGACACACTTCTGCATTAAATCCAAAAATCCATTCTGTACGAGTTAATAAACATGCATATAAATAAATGACTAAAACTGGACAGCACAACACACGAAGGCCTGTACCCCGTTCTCTCTCTTTGCTTCTTTGGAGGTTGCTCAAAACAATACTGTACTTTTAGGTGAACCTTTTATGTGTCACACTTGGCATGATGACCAGTGCAATTAAATGAGTACACTTTAAAACATTTGCAAACACCCCAAACAGCTCTGGATGCAGGCTGGCAGTCTTTTTAGCTCAAGTTACAATTAAACCGCAATTAAAATATCTTGGAGTGCGTTTAAAAAAGCAAACAGGTTGGTCATTTGATTTATCATTTGCGTCTCATCTATATTTCAGCCTCTGTCTCTCTTTCCCGTACTAATTGAAAGGTCATGGCAGGGGACCCGAGCGGCAAATAGCCTGATCAATACAATGCCTGATGTGTAAATTGATCGTGTTTGTGTGCATGATGGAGAATGTGCTCGTGTGCAAGTGTTTGAGTGACAGAGAGAGCGTTTCCTTGTGTGTGCGTGTGTTCGTGCTCCCACTTACTGAGGTGTTCAATCAGTCTAATTCATTCTCGCCCAGAGACTGTTTCAGGACGATTCATTTACTCTGCAGGCTCCAATCAAAACTATTCCCAGCATTCCCCGCTGTAATAATCACTGCATATGAAATTAGAAGATCCATAATGCCAAACTGCTGTACACTAAGGGCCAAACAGGCACAATGCTGTAGTGGGAATGAGTGAGTCTTTATGAATGTTTAGCATTTGAAATCATAGAGGACATCACATTTGGGTGGTTTCAACGTGTATGAATTATTGATACTCTGAATCTTTTGAGAAAAATAAAATACTCTCCTTGATTCTCATTGAGAATAACATCAAGATCAAGACAAAGTCATGCGTACAAACAATGTCAGCGACTGAAATGAAGTCCAGAAGAATGCATTTGAACCACCATTTAAATATAAGCCAAGTAAATTCGATACGTTTGCTTGGACAGGTCTGGGTGTCATTATTGTAAAGTTCTGGGGCGGGGCCCTAGGGTTGCACTTCAGGCACACTTAAAATGTCAGCGGAGTTTTACATTTCTAGTTATTGTATTATTATTTCATACAATCTGTTTATGTGGTGAAGGCCTTCTCAGATGAACCTGAGCTGGAGGATTGCACATGTTTTGCTTTCCTGACAGTCCATCATTTTGAATAATCAACTCCAAAATCTACCTCACACACAAGCACTCTTTTGCTCCACCTGTAGTATTGATCCATCCCCGTCTTTGATATCAGTATGGCATCTGCTCAGTCTGACTTTCTTAATAACCAAACCTAGACAGCTCCCATGTTTGTTAACAATAATTCAGTTTTATCCACTAAGAAAGCTATTTTCATGGGTAAACATAATCTCTTCAAACTGCATCCATCATTACAGTTAATATCATCTGAGCAGTGCACTTTGCTTTAACAGTGGCCCCGTCTGCTGCCTTGTCAACAATCATTTATTAAATATATTGGCATCCAAATGTGACTACACAAATTGGGAGGGTCAGGAACATCGAGGCAAGCACTGACCACGAAATGGAAAATTGACTAAGAGACAAATGAGAACAGAGTTTAATTGCTAACAAAGTATTTGTTTGCATTTATATGAACAACAGTGTCACATTTTTTGTATTTTCTAATGCGATTTCAGAAATGCAAAACTGATTTACAAAAATGATTAAACTGTGTTATATTGCTCCTCCAAAGGGTATTATAAGTACAGACTGCTCAGTGTCTATTCCTTTGTGATGCTATATATGTAAAAATATGGTGCGTTCACATTTTATTAACAAATCTTATTGTATGTTGTCAGGAACGGGTGGGTGGTGTGGGTGGAGGAGATACGGAGGGACCAGCCGGTACGTAACACAGGTTTTTTAATGAAGGCATAACTGAGGGTGAACTTACATTAAAGGTAAGTCAGCAGGAAGCAAACGGAAACGGGGAACAGCAAACACAGAGGCACGAAGACAACTTGACCACTCTAACATTGACTTCTCATACAAAGACTCAGGAAAACTTAGACTATGACACCACAAGGACACAGAGAACGGAACACACTTAAATACACAGGACACTAACGAGGGGATGGACCACAGGTGAACACAAGGGAGCAGGTGGAAACACTTAATCATCAGGGAGACAAGAGGGAGGCAGAGACAGGAGGCAGAGATAGGAGGTGGAGGCAGAGACAGGAGGCAGAGACAGGAGCAGGAGGCAGAGACAGGAGGCAGAGACAGGAACTCAAAGCCACAGAACAACGACAGGGAAACACACACGTGAAACATGACATATGTTTGCTGCATAGTTAAGGTTATAAAGCTTAATTTCATGGGCTCGAGGTTTTAAAAAAATTTCCAAAAGGATGTAATCTGCAACTAATTATAGGGAACATAGAAACATTTTTCAATTGGTAGACTTCTAAATAATTAATTTAAA
This sequence comes from Gadopsis marmoratus, assembly GCA_036023855.1. NCBI lineage: Eukaryota > Metazoa > Chordata > Actinopteri > Centrarchiformes > Percichthyidae > Gadopsis > Gadopsis marmoratus. Next base: position 20,627 of record JAVQJF010060148.1, read on the forward strand.
ATAATAGCATTTGCAGGCAAGCTGAACATGCAAAATATGTGTCAGCAGACAAGCAACATATATTAGGAATAAAGTTACCAATAATAAACTCAAAATGTACTTGTGCTTAAATGAAGCTTTACTTTCAAGGGGATTCCTGTGTTTCCTTTTCATTATGTTTTAACAATTCTAATTCCTAATTAGTAGCAAAAAATATGTAGTTCTTATTAGGAAATGAGTAGGATATTAGTGGCTTTGCTTCCTCATTGTCTTGGGAATCCCACAGCCCACTGCTTGTATGTGCAAAAATGTTAACAATAATTTCTAAATCAATCATTTGCTCTTCATATTTTTTTTTCTGCTGTCCTTATAAAACCCCAATATGTAGAAAAGTATTATCGTGGAAACCTTTCCATTTACCATAAACTGGGCTTGCTGACAAAATACATGTTCTTATTATCATTCATATTTAGATATGTAATATGTACTGTATATATATATATATATTATGTTTTTATGACTTTTATTGGTTTTAGTTATTTTATGTTTTTTTTATTAATCTTGTATCTTGCTTTTGTTTGCTTTTATGTTTTAATGCTTTCTGTTTTATTGCTTTCTCACTATCCTGTTTTTACCTTCTCTGTCAAAGCACTTTGTAAACTCTGTTTTTTAAAGGTGCTATGTAAATAAAGTTTATTATTACATTATTATTATTACACCAAATACGTTGCCCATAATGTTATGTGGCCAATGCATCAATAAATAGTACAATATGTTCCTCTTTGATTGCGAAAAAGACACACTTACACTGACAAAGAAATGCACAGTACGTTGATGTTATTTATCTCCGGGGTCAATTAGTTGCCAGGTCTGACTCCCTCTTAAAATTCCAGTAACACAAACCCAAATAAACTTCCATTGTATTTAACCATGTTTTACAACTGGGCCTCTGAAACTCCAAACAGAAGAAACATATCATCCGGTCAACATTCTGTTTATAAGAAATTCTCATAAAGTTAGGGAAAGTCGTGGTCTAGCTGATGAAGCAATGCTAAGCATGTCTTTTGTGCTGTTAGAAAAGGTCAGAGGTCTCCAGAACAGAACATTAGAGTTAAACATGAGAAACAGACCAATATATTGTAACAAATCTGTTGGATTTTTCATCATCAGCATTATGAAGGCTACAGAATGAAATGGATAACAGGATACTGGAAATAGCGTGCCTGCTGAGTCTTACTGTATTTGCATCAAATCATATTCACTATGTGATATGCAGTATATTCCAAATACAACAGAAAAGTGCATTTGCAGTAATTTAACGGTACTAGGAAACAGGTAAGGGTCCAGCATTTAAAGAAGAGCTGATGCAGCGCTGACAACAGAATCTTCTGAGCATGCTCAGTGGATCAGTTGCTGGTCTGAGAGATAAAAAGTCTCCTTGGGATCTTTCATCAAATTTCCAATAGACCTGACTCTTTCTCAGCTACTGCTGTTAATCTTCTCCTGTCTGTTTGGATCTTTCCTGCCTACTCTTACAAACAAACAAAATCACTGAGTTCAAAAAGAGCAACAAATGATAACTATGATGCAGACAATACAAAGTTATTACAGACGCAAATCTACAGCCTTTGTTCAGCATGTGTTTTAATTATATGGCACTTGTTGACGTGGGGCCATATTTCCAGACAAACAGTGAAAACAATAACTTTGTCATTTGCCAAAGGTTAATGATAGATAGATAGATTAGATAGATAGATAGATAGATAGATAGATAGATAGATAGATATTAAATATTGAAATTAAGTGTGTATGTAAGGGGGAGTATCTGTTTTCAGAGCACTGAAAACCTTTTGCCTTTCAGAACTCAAAATCTAAAGTGTGTGTGTGTGTGTGTGTGTGTGTGTGTGTGGGTGTGTGTGTGTGTGTGTGGGTGTGGGTGGCATTGGTTTGGGGTGGGTGGATGTTTTAAAATGGCGTCTGTCTGGAAATAGGTCCATTATGGTTTTAAAGTACTTTTAGTCTTCCAAACATTCCTGACTCACTCTCTTTCATTTTCTCTCACTTCACAGCATCTTCTCTCTCGCACTCTCTCCATCGCTCTCTCCCTCCCCCTCTCTCGCTCATCGCCTCTCTTGCTCTCCTCCTCTCTGCTGTCTCCAAACTTCTCTCTAGCCAATTAGTGCTCAGTCTGTTCCAGCAGAAGACAATATGTCTGCTCCAAATCCAGAGAGGAGGCCTTAAACACACTCAAGAGACAGAGGGAGAGGGGGAGGGGGAGGGGGAGGGAAGCAGGGAGAGGGAGAGTACACATTAGGTGGGGAGGGTCTTCTAGGTGTCTTCTTGTCTCTTTTGCTCCAAGTACTCAAGGTGCCTTTATTAGATTTGCATATAGTGTATGAACTCAAAGTGATGTTTCCCCTTTTCAGGCTAAATATGAAACTGGCATCCTTTTCCTAAAGCTTTGTGATGAGTCGTAACCATGGTGCTGATATTACTATGACTTAAATATGGAGTAATAATTAAAACTTTACCCAATACTGGTAAGGTTCATGCGTGTGTGTGTGTGTGTGTGTGTGTGTGTGTGTGTAAATATACATTATGTGAACAATGATGCAATGTCACTGGGGAAAGATATGGTCAACACTGACGCCAGGCATCAGACTACCCATTACACACACACACGCAGGCACTTACACACACACTCACACACACACATCAGGATTATAGATGATACAGTGGAAAAAAGCAAACTGGGCATACTGTGAGTGATGGAAGACTGAAAAAGTCAGAAAGAGCCGGGTTACTCAAAGGAATATAGAATATTATCAGGTGAAATGCAGTATAGACTGATATTAATAGTTATGGATTAAAGCTGCTAATAGTGTTGCTGACTTGTGCTTGTCAAGGAGGAGAGGCCACTGGAGGAGCACGCTAAAACGCCACTGATATTCATAATCAAATACTACATAAGTGAGTGAATAATAGATTTTTAGAAATTTGGTCTGTGGCTTTTGTAAGTAATGTAACATTTTATTTACTGTGATCCTATAATAACTTATAATGCTGGGCTAATATCAGAATTTATTAATGATATTATATTCTTCATCCTTTTTCTTTTCAACATTATATTTATAGAAATGACCTATTAGCAGTTTTGTGACAAAATTCAGAGAACTATAACTCCCTAACCATAACCCTTAAATAATATGAAGTATAAGTAGTAACCACAGTGTAAAGGTATTGCATTTAGTGTTAGCTAAAAGTAATAAATATTATTAGCAAGTCAATACCAAATTCCTTAGAACTATAAAGCAGCATAAATGGAAGTACTCTGCTCTGGAAGTATGACTGCTAACACTTGAGTAAATTAGTTTCCACAGCCTCCCATGTTCTCCCACACTCTTCCCTCAACAAAACAATTTGATCAAATAAAATATTATAATAATAATATAGTACAGAAATGCATAGATGCATTTCTGTACTTTTGTACTGTGCATTTAATTAAAACATGAAAGATACAAAACATTCAAAATGATATCTTATGTCTTTGCTGTGAGCCTCCGTACTGCCAAAGCATCAAACATTACTTTGGTAACCTGTTACTTCTAATTGGCTTTTGTCTCAGGAGTGCACACTGTGAGCTGATCACAACAGGCAGTCAGCAAACTGCTTATCGAGAAGCCGTAGCTTAGAAAAGAGGATGAAAGAATAAATGAAAGGAAAAGCCAGATTGTTAAAAAAAAAAAACCCTGCTTGTAGCAATTTAGACAAATGCAGAAGACATTTAAATTCAAGATTTAAAAGCAGATGAAGCATTTGGAACAGATAACATATTTTACTCTAGGGGGTGAAATTCTGTAATGTACTGTCTTATTCCAAATAACATCGTACGATCAGCTGTTATTACTGGTCCCATAATGGCCACAGCTTAGCAGCATGGGAAACACCAGCCATATCTTGTCATATTTAGCATTTTCAATGTTGTACTTCTGTTCTTTTCCAAGACTACACACAAACCAAATGGATGGAGGTTAAAATAATAAAATCCTTAAAAATCTCCCTAATTTCTCTGTGTTTTTTTGCCTTTATCTGAAGCTGAGACTTTCCCGTAGTCAGAGCCTGATTTCTGATTGGTCGATATGCAGCTAATTAAGATGCCGGCCAATCGCAGTCCAGATTTTGCCAATAGGCGACCAATCACATTCTAGAAAGGTTTGCCTATGCATAGTCCATTTATGTAGATTAATTGTTAATCATAGAAAAAGAAACACATTTTCAAATGCATAAAAAAAATCTGAAATGAATCTAATAACAAATGACAAAGTAACTATCACCTTCTCTTAATGTAAATGACTGTGATCATCTTAAATAGCACCCCACTATTACAGTAGTGTATAAGTGGCATCCACCTTGTAATTTATAATATCGTATTATCTAATATTTAGATATTAACAATAATTGAACTTATTTACCAAAGATGAATAACTTAACATGTTCTGCAAATCGTAGGTTGAGCCACTTAGTTACATATTTATTTGATTTGTTTTTGAGTTTTTTCCTTGACATTAGCAGAGTTCTGCTGGTGTCAGGAGGCCCCGGGCCAATGAGCTGTGGGCCGCTGTTCATTCGTCAACCCATCAGACCCACGGGTTCCAGCAGGCGATACCACCCTGCCCATGGTTTTTATTCTGTGATCATCTGACCCAACACAAAAGTGCTTAACTATATGCACCATGTAGGCAAAATATCAACTACAACACTATAATTAATTAATTCATAGTTAATCATTCTAAAGATACATGGAACTCCCTCACCCCAGCTGGCAGACCTTTGATGGACAATCTTTGGGATTTGCAAAAGTACACCCTCTGCCAGTCCAGGTTTGAAAAAAGGGCAAATCAAGAAGTCAAAAAGACCTCGCAAAAAATGAAGAGTAATACTGAAATAAATGTCAGTTTCCATTTGAATGTGATGTGTGCCAAGTGTCTGATATCTGCCTGCACCGCACCGTTCAGGAATTCTGCTTTTTAGATGGTGAAGTAAATACTTGTTTTGGCTCTTTTCTTTTCCCCCATGTGGGTGCACTTTGTTCACACCAGAAGGTCACACAGAGGGAGGCAGGGAGAGACAGATAAATCAATCTTAATGTTCATATTGCTGTTTCTGTGTACTGTCCAAATATTCACTCAAGTTGTACTTTTGTGCTTTGGCCAAACTGTTCTTGACATGTTGGTGCCAATAAAGAGAAAGAGAGAGAGAGAGAGAGAGAGAGATAAAGAAGCGAAAGGATGACTGAAGTGCTTTTAACTTTCCTCCCTTCCTCTAATCACCCCCCCCCCCCCCCCGTCTTGCTCTCTCTGTCTCTTCACCTCTCCGGAGAGGAAGAGGATGAGAGGGGAAAAAGACGAAGTGTCTGCAGCAACTGCCCCTCTAAGAATGTGTCCGTGAATGTTTGTGTGTGTGACCAAGTGATTGTGAAACAGAAGACTCCGTCAGGCCTCCTCGTCTCTCGCTCGCTCCCACGTCTCAACCCAAACTTCGTTCTCTTCCTCTGTTTGCATCTCGCACACACACACACACACACACACACACACACTGGAACACACCCAGCAGGCTCTGCTGTAGCCACTCTGAGAGGTCAGAGAGTGTAAGTGTCGTCAAATGCATGTCAGCCTCCTGGGACCCCGCTCCTCCTCCTCCTCCTCCTCCTCCTCCTCTTTCTGCTCTTAAGACATGGAAACCACAGTAACCACGACAACTCCAGGCACAATTACTGCCTGCTCCCTCGTGTGTGTGTGTGTGTGTGTGCATGGGGCTATATAACGGTTGACTTCTTGGCCTCTTGACCACTTTTGCTGCCTGCTTACACCCAGAGAATTTTGTGCATTGAGAGCTATTTAGTGGGGAAGCAATCCGCAGCACTTCTGTGTGTTGTTGCCAGATTAATGTCGGAAAGGTTGGGATTTTGCTTAACTAAGCTGATTAACTGTAATGTATCTTGAGTTTTTCCATTCTTTGTGTTGAGAGGGAGTTAGGTATATATAGAGAAATATATTGTTTTTTCAAATGATCAAAACCTAAGTGTAATTAAGAAATTAAAATGTTAAACTGAAAGTTACATTTCAATCAAATGAATAAGTGTAGGAAAAGTATTTTCAGTTTAAATATCATTTTGATTCGATTTTGGAATTCTTTCGAATAAATTATTTATTTTCATGTTTCACTTGTATTTTGTTATTGGAGATGTTATTTATTTCCCAGTTATAAATCTTGTTTTCACTTTCAGATTGTAATTTTTCACTTTCAGACTTTTGGCCTTGCTGGCATGGGCGTGGAACCATGAGTTTTGGATTTTAAAGAAGGCTTAATTTTGAATACATTGTTCAAAGCATAAGATCAAAATTTATCTTTCAATTTCAAATTTTTTCAAATGACCAAAACTATTTGCCGGAATTTGGCTCCATAAGTTTAGGATTGTAACTTTTATTTGAGTAGTCTATTTATTTAACTATTTTACTGCTCTCACACTAGAAGATTGAAAAAGTTAACGAACTATGCAACTACCTTCCACAGTGAAATGATCTAGGACAGGCTGGATTTTAAGGCGAGGCAAAGGCAAACACTTGTAGCTCTCTGTAACTCCATCATCATTCATGCGCGACATGGCTGTAACTGAACCCATACCTCTGTTCTATCTGTCCCAGTTGTTTTGTTCCTGATACTTTAGTACTAATAAGAGAATCTATGCTCCGACAGCCTAACCAGCATAGATAACAGTCAAAGATTCAATCTGGAATTGTACGATTTAAGTGTTGAAAAGGAGAATATGACTTTTGAAATGCTGTTGATTGTTGAACAATAAATTGAATGCACTGATTTCCCAACAATAAGACTGTCGGCTGCTGTTGTTGTTACTACCTCAAGTACAGCAGAACTACCTGTACGGATTCTTTCTTTACTTTTATTATCACACCAACTCTAGTGCTGTTAGTGCCGTCTCTGTGCTCTCTGTCAAACACAGGTATTTTGTTACTTTGGTCATGGCAGCAATTTTGCAAAGTTGAGAGCTCCTAAACATGCTTTCAAAACAACTCTTGCTGCTATGCAGTATTAGCACCTAGGTCTCACACGATTTTAAATTATAACTCTTCACATGTTCGTTGTAGACTACAAACTGCCTGGTGGTCAAAGCTGGAGGCGGCGTTGGAAAGGTACAAATTGCCAGGGGGTGGATACACCAGTCTGAGAAAGAACAGGAAGATGAAAAAGAGCACAGAAAATAGGAACCTTAGTAAGCCACAAAAAGACAACAAGAGATAAACTGATAGTACAGTTCAGTTTGAGTGAAAAATCGAGTGTGAAAGACAGAATGTTGAAAATGTGGTTTGGGGAGACCAGGTGTGTGTGCACGGCCTCCTCCTGATCTAACAATGTTAATAGATATATGTTATTCTACATGCTGTATGTACTAATTTACCATAGAATATGGGCAGTAAGCCCAAGGAACATGGTCCATTCCTCCAAAAAGGCAGATGAATGAAACCCTCAAGTAGAGATTTCACAGAGTCAGAGAAGCTATAACATAATCAATATAATCTATATGTCGTCCGTTGTTGTGATTAATCCTGGAGGAGAGCAACGTGGTTGGAAGCAGAGAAGATTTGGCTAAAATGTTTTTCCCACCTACTAACAAGATCATGTTATGAGTCTTGCTCTGCAGGAAACCTCTATGCTATTAATATTTGGTGAAAGGTCTGGCCTCACCATCCTTCATTTCATCAGGATTGCTTAATAATGTCTGCCTCCATATACTGCAGATCTTAACAGGCTAAAGTCGCTTAGGTTATTTGTCAGACATTTTATGTCAACAATCCTCTTTTGAATTCATCCAATCTTCACCAAGTTAGGTACAAAAATCATTTAGGTGAGAAAAAAAAATAACTAAAGGAATATATTTTTATTTTTTAAATATTCTAACAGCATGATGTGGCCTTGTTGGAGGCATGTGCTCTCTGAGTGCTTCCTACATGGTATATTGGTAGTTTACACAGTCGACTGCAGAACGACCAGCCTCATATACTCACCGGCCACTTTATTAGGTTCACCTGTTCAACTGCTCGTTAACGCAAATATCTGGTCAGCCAATCACATGGCAGCAACTCAATGCATTTAGGCATGTAGCCATGGTCAGGACGACCTGGTGAAGGTCAAACAGAGCATCAGAATGGGGAAGAAATGTGATTTAAGTGACTTTGAACGTGACATGGTTGTTGGTGCTCAACCATCTCTAGGGTTCACAGAAAAGGGTCCGAAAAAGAGAGAATACCCAGTGAGCCGGAGTTCTCTGGGTGAAAAAGCCTTGTTTATACCAGAGGTCAGAGGAGAATGGCCAGATGATAGAAAGGCTGGTGGTGGTGGTGGTGTAATGGTGTGGGGGATATTTTCTTGACATACTTTGGGCCCCTTAGTACCAACTGAGCATCATTTAAACACCACAGCCTACCTGAGTATTGTTGCTGACCATGTCCATCCCTTAATAACTACAGTGTAACATCTTCTGAGGCTACTTCCAGCAGGA
>JAVQJF010060151.1:0-29425 GCA_036023855.1 Gadopsis marmoratus
CGAAGAAACGAATAAAACACAATCACATGATGCTAGGATCAGTTTTGGTTTAAAAATTAAGGTATTTAATGAGCTGGACCACGGCTTATGTTTTCAGTTCATTGTTACTTGGAATACTAGAGGTAGTTGCGTAGTTTGTGCTAAAGTTAAGGTGCTTTCATTTCTTCAAAAAACTTGCTTTTGAGTATTTGCTGCTGTTGTACTGGTTGAGTATATAAAGTTAAATGTTTTGTGATAAAAGTGGAACGGGAAGAAATGTCACTGGATGATTTTATTTTATTTTTTTCCATTTTGGTTTCTGTCTTCGTTTGTGTCCAGTGATCAAATAAACAAATGCGTTCTGTTTTATTTTTAAATAATGCAAAATGAGCAACCTGTTTTGGTGTTTTTAATCTTTATTCACCTGTGCCATGTAGGGATGAAAAGAGTCACATGGTTACTTTAGATTGCACATGTGTAATATACAAACAGAAGCACTTCTTACACACTAAGCAAACTGAAACAACGTAAAGTGAAGACAAACAATGTACTGCGCTATCGCTTGTCTTTTGGGGTTATATCTTCATTCTTTCCTAGTGCTATAAAAACAGGATTGTTTTTTCCCTTTATTTCTTATAATAAAACTTTTTTAATGCTGTACTATAACACTAGTGTTGAATTGAATACATGTATTGTTTGAATGCTTTACTAATGGCAATAAAGCATGGACTCTTACCTGTAAAACCTACATTTACGGATATGGAATTTTGGTCATTATAAAATCAATTACATACACAGAAGTGATTTTCTGTGTATTATTTTCCCAGGAGACCAAACAAAACATTCTTCCAAAGTAAAACAAAACCTTAAGTATTTTCAGTAATAAAGGCACATTCATAACTTATTGGGCAATTGATGAAATAAATGCACAGCAGTGTCTGGACGTCCGTGACAGAAACTGCGATTGAAACACCTGTCTGTTTTTTAAACACAGCTGTGAGCTGGGAAGAATGGTCTTTTTAACATAACACAATAAAAGATGAGGCGATTGAACTGTGTCACCAATGGGGAGTGGATTTGTAACAGCATCTGACCAATGAGAGTCGGTCTGTACAGGAAGTCACTTCCGGCCCGGGTCACCCGCCCATCCAGCAGCCTGGTGCAGATTTCATTTCACTCAAAGCTGCCAGCTACTCACTAAAGACCATTTTAATTTTTCAATTCTTCTTAGTGGAGGAGGAAGCGAGAGCAACTCATTCGCTTTCCCTTTTTTTTTTGGTTCCTTTTTTTTTTATTCTTACCTCCGTAGCTCATATTTGTTTTGCGAATTAACGCAAAATCCAGTAAGAGGCGCTAGTTAGCCGTTCAGCTCAGACCAATCCCCCCCCCCCCCCTTTTTCCCCTGTTTATTCCAGTTCCCTGCTCGGTGTTAGCTGGCTAGCATTCTTTTTTTTTTTTAGCTCGCTAACTTACCCGGGCGACGGTAACGCTGGCCCTCCATCCGCACGCCGACATGCCGGAGTACCTGGACGACCCGTCTGTGCTCACCAAGGACAAGCTGAAGAGCGAGCTGCTGGCCCACAACGTGGAGCTTCCGAGCGGCAACCCGACCAAAGACGTGTACGTGCAGCTTTATCTGAGCAACCTGACCGCTCAGAACAGCAAGCATGTCACGGCCACGACGCTGGACGCCTTCTCCAGCGACGAGGAGCTGCCGCCGCCCGTGGTCTCCAGCAGAAGTCGCTCCTCCGGCAGAGTGAGTTTGGTTATTCGCTGTCGGAAGTCAAAATGAACTTCTTCTCAGATAATGCTAACGGTGGTGCTAATGAAAATCCAGTTTAATTTGCAAACTTAAAAGTAGCGAGTTTGCCTCCTCTACAATTTATTTCCCAAATATATAAATACGCAGCTTACGGCTTCAACGAACCATTTATCCAGTGATTTACTTCTATTCTATTGTCTTTACGACCCTCCCCCGATGTTTGGAAAGTCATAGCTTTTTAAACAAAAGCCTCATGAATGACTGGTCAGGCCCGCGCACACACACACACACACACACACACACACACCCGCTAAACGCTTCCCGCTTCACTTCAACATGGCAACGTTACACTGTAACACTCCTGTCAGTCGGCGTGTCTGTCTCTGCCCCATCGGCCAAGTTACTCAATAGCCTTTTCGACATGATGATTTAATAATCCGGTATAGAGCGCAGATGAAGAAGCTGATGGGTATTTTGAATTAATGGAGTTTCGACTTAAATTTTTTTTTTTTCTGTTGGACATGGGCTCTCAGTTTCTCCATTTCTCTGTCTTAATAATCATAATCATCATCATCATCATCATCATCCCCCCCTCCCGCCAGCGACGCATACTTCAGAAGCCTCCGACAGCAGCAGGTCAGAGACTTTGCCCTGAAGCAGGACTTCTAAAGCCTGCTGGCCTTCTGAAGTGCTGCCAGAAGTTGGTGGTACATACTCGCATCATCTCAGACTTTTGGGTGGCAGCTAAGAGCAGTTTTGGTTATTTGAGTTTCTTTTTGTTTACTAAATACAAGGTAAGAAATGACAGTAGTTGGCCATTGCATGTTACAGACCCCCCCCCCCCCCATTTGTTACTGACTTTTGAGTTTTGTCTCACTACTTAATTTATTTATTTTTTTATCTGAAAATGATCCGAACAGTGAGGTTTGTGCTCTGTTGCACAACTAATACTTTGAATTCCATTTTAATTAAATTTTTTAATTTACTTGCACTCATTTTTTTTTTTTTCTTCTTTCATTTCTCATTTATTTAAACTTGGATGCGCCGGTCTCCTCTGTGAATTCCTTGATGATAGAAGTTGTATAATGCTGTTAGACCAGACTGCATGTACCACCGGTTCTGTGTGTAGACGGGGATGGATGCTAATATTTATGAGCTCAAACAGGTGTGCAACAGGACGTGTCTGGTCTGGACTTGTTTCAGGGCCGGTCTGTACATGACCATTGAATTGAAGGCAACGGCAAAACAAAGGTGGTGACTGAGAAATGATACGTCAAACATGTGGTTGGGTGATTGTGTGCATGCTTGTCTCAGTGTTGGGACAGTGAAGATTTCCACCCATGTCTCTTCTTCTCTGAACTCAGCTTTAGTTTGCAGCTCCCAGCGTCGGGGAAAGGTCACCTGGCTGTCTGTTTGGAGCTGCAGCTCTTTGTGTGCTGTGAAGATGGTTTAGTCTTTCATGGGTTTTCGAATGAGGAATATATGCCGACGGGGATATTGTTTTTGTTGTTGGCATCACAAGCCAGACAAGTCTCACCAGTTGATCAGGCAGCGATTTGACAGAGAGATGATGTAAATGCGTAGCAAGACGAATGCTGGGATGAGGTGGTAGACTGACCCTGACTGTGTTCAACCACAACCAGTTTCACCCATTATTTTCATTATCCATTTTTCTTCCGATTTTTTTCACAATTGATTTGTTTAGTCTATAAAATGTCAAATTGTGAAACATGCTCATCACAATTTTCCAGATACAAGGTAACTGCTTCAGATTGCTTTTGTCCAGCCATCAGTCCAAAATCCCCAAAACTCTTCATTTACTGCCATAAATGACAAAATATACAGCAAATCCTCCCATTTTAACATCTAGTAAGTGTTTGACATTTTTGCTTGAAAAATGACAGAAACAATTTATCGATTATCAAGAGTTGGAATTAAATTTCCTGTCGATCGACTAGGCTAATTGTTGCATCTCTAATAGGTATAGCAAGTATTGGGATAATGCAGCTGCCTCCCAAATTTCATACATCCACTTCAAATATAAAAGCTATGATTTAGAAATTTTGTAGGGGGCGCATCGACGCATGTGCAACGTTTTGTGAGTTTTTCAAGCATCCCAAGCCCCCCATAAAGTGCTTCCTGCTTCATTACAAACATGCAAATTGCCACGGCAACTGCGTTCCACAGGCAAAAGTAAAACGACACAATGATTTTAAATTTTTATATAGGTTATAATAAAACACAGAAAAAGAAACTGGAAGCAGCAAATATTTAACATTATATACCTGAGCTACAAGTGTTGCTGCATTGATTTGATTTTTAAGAAATTGCTTTAGATGTATCACAATTAATTAATTTAATCAACTTTCACTCTGTTTACAGAGAGACCCAATCTAGGACCCCATCTGCTGTCACCTGACGATGATTTCATTGCAGAAAAAAAAAAGCTCATGTATAAGGTTCTAAGATTGATGAAAAGCTAAATCGTTGTCAGGTGGTAGCCGATGGGATGCATTTTGGCCGATGCGTTGTCCCTCTATTGGAACCAAAGTCATGAGTGCAGTCATGTCGCAATCGCTGGGGGAAAACGACTAAACCCCAACGTTGTCACTCTTTTGGGGGAGAGCGGTAAGAATTGTCCTCCTCAGTTCTGATTTTGTTTCTGGCTAAAGAAACGGCATCTGAAGTCAGGGTGATGAGAATCTTCAGACTTTGAGCATATTGTTGGGATTTATACTGATAGAGGAGTGTGTTTTTTGTATAAAGTCTACCCATTGCAGCTGTAAGGTTTGAGTGCCAGACCAGAGATACATTGTAGAGAAGCTGGTGCTGTTGTCTTATTGGGTGTAGCCTCTTCATTGAGGAAATACTTTTCTCAGGAAGAGGAATTTGGACTCCCGCCATGTATGTCTGTGTCTGTCAGCGGCTGTGTGCGTTTGATTTCTAAGCTATTGCGGTATTGTAGTGGTGAGGTTGTTTATGTTGTGAAACCCAACGCTCACGTGTCTGAGTGATTTATAGGCTGCAGGTAAGAGCTGGAGGTGAGTGCGCAGCAAAAAGTAATTCCTGACAGTTTTGAAAGTCAGCGAGGCCTTCCTGAATCTTAACGACTCACTCACGTTGTCCTTCGTGCTTTCTGTCTGTGTTGGTGAGATTTCGAAGAATTAACTGAAGTATGAAGAATGTGACACCAATAACGCAAACTGTTGAGGTTAATCTTAGCAGAGTAAATTGTGGCTTACCACACATACTCTATTGTTACTCAGCCAAGCAGCAGGTTACATCATGCAGCCACAGGCCTGGCATGTCTCGCCCGCAAACTACAATCCAGACTTTAGTCAGGAGGAAGGAAAGTCTGACTGCGTGAGTAGAGTGAGTGTACTCAGGCCGAGCTGTGAGCTCAGGGTTCAGTTATGCTTTCGAAGGCCAGGGTGTGGTCTGCGGGGGGGGGGGAACCTGACTCCACCTCCTCTTCTCCCGCTCTCAGGCTGCTGTTATACAACAGCCTGGCTCCCATCCACACCAAATCCTGCCGAGGGCCCACTGAGGGCCAGACGCAGACTAGGACAGCCTCTCTCCGCGTGTCTTCCTTTATTACATGCTGTGAACCGCAGCAGCGCCTCACCAATGAAGTGCTTTGCATTCCTCACAATTTCTATTCATCTATTGCCAGGAATCGCTTTGGACCCAGATGTTCATTTAAAGCCCACGGTCATTTTAAGAGCAGATCTGTTGTGCCCCGACAGAATTACAAAAAGTAGTTCTGGTTTGGCGTTTTTGAAATATAACAATCTCAAATTAAACTTATTTGACTCTTAACTAGCTTTAACTTGGAAACTATTTGTCAAGCAGCTATAATCACATTGATCTGCATCTAAATCTTTGAGTAAACCAAAGCCCTTTGAGTAGCAGCACCGCAGACAAACGGTGGGGATCAGTGATTGGTCGTTAGGTGCACACTTTCACAGCTCGTACAACATAGAGTAGAACCACAGACGACTGAGAGCACGCTCACTGAAAATTATTGGCGACTCTCAAAAGGTCACTCGATTTTGTTGCTCGGTGCCTGTTTGTTGTCGGACCTCTGAGTCTGAAGCTTCAGGCCATGTGTACGCTGAGCATGCAATTTACACACTCTGCTCTAAATGGGTTATTTCCTCAAGTTGTCACTATAATGGCCACTCATGACAAGGTTTATATCCCAACCAAGTTTCCATGGAAAGTTTTTAATATCCGAGTCTTGGTAGCTCCGAGAATCAAATCAAGCACTCTTGGTTGTTGCTTTTGCGCGGCAGATGACATTTGCACAAACTTGTACTGTTTTCAACTTGGTATTATTACGGGTTGCCTTACACTTTAGCCTCGTTTCCACCAAGCAGTTCAGTTTATTACACACGTTTCCACTGCAAAAGTTGTGGATGGTACCAACAGAACCACTCCATTCCATCCTGTTTTTTCATTACCTCTTTGATGAGCCACCAAGCACTCTGACTCGGTCCCACAAGCCGGCCATTTTTAAATATCCCATTGATTGTGATGGTAATTCTAAACACTCCAAGCACATTATTGTTATATGATTAGGAAAATATCAGGTCCTAGGTACTCAAGGGTACTAACTGAAAGTGTTTGATGGAAACATGGCTTTGAGTAGTGGTGGGCCGCACTGGGATGTGTTTGGCACTTCAGGTCACTTCTTCAGCCTTTCAGTATGTTCTGTGGCTGCCTGGTCTGTACTCGCATCTGCGCTCACTGCATATGTGTGTAGAACGCATCTGTGCACACAGACACCCAGTGTCAAGTCCACCCAGTGTCAAGTCCACTTAGCGCCCTGCAAACCTATTTTGGATTACTGTATATCGGGGACTCAGAAATGACTTCAGTCATGGGGAGCATCCAGTGCCACTGACCACTGTCGTTTTGAAAACATGACAAGTGTAACTGGTACGCTTGCATCGTGTTTTGAGCAAAATGTTTTCTGCTCGCATACTTTTATTATTTACTAAGGCAGAGCCGAGGGCTTCATTTCAGAGGCAGCTGGCTTCAAGCACAGAGTAATTTCCTGCAGGCTGGTGTGTGAGGGGCGACTTCAGTCCAGCACCGTGTTTACTATCCTGAAACGTCTGCAGCATCTGCTTAGAATGTGCTGCCTCCCCCCTCCTCTGGAAACTCCTCAAGTTGAAGCTTCTCCTCCAAATCATGTTTGTGTTCCTCAAAAGTTAATTTGTGCCTCCACATATTTGTTTATACATCATGCATGAAATTACGGAGTTGTGGATATAAAATGTTGAATCCACTCGCATACTTTTTCTGCTTTTTATTTAAATGTGCAACCTGATGAACGGGTTTCTGTGAGTGTAGGGAAGTTCTGCAAACACGGAGTGAACTGAACTACAGCTAAAGGCACAAGTTGACAAGAGGATGTTTGGAGGTGAACACGTGTTCGGAGTGGGAAAGTGTGTGTTTGAACTTTTTAGAGTGCGAACTGAGCAGCCATTGTGCTGCTGCCTTTTCCTGCTTGGAAACAGAATCATTAAAAATGCTAGAAAATGCTCCTTGTTCCAACACAGATTCGAAACAAATTGAGTGATGTCGCTCAGGACCCTAGTATTAGAAATCTCTGTGTCCTATTTGATCCAAATATCTGCATATTTCCGTTTATGAAGTATTGCCAAGATCCATCCCGTTCTTTCCATGGCTGCTGCTGAAACACTTGTTCATGCGTTTGTCTCTCTGAATAACACCCTTTCCTCTTGTTTCTCTGGTATACCTAAATCAACTATTAGTCATTTACAACTCGTACAAAATTCTACTGCTAGGAAATTAACCACAACTAGAATATTTCAATGAATTCAGTTTTATTTATATAGCGCCATATCATAACAGTTATCTCATAGCGCTTGTTCATATAGAGCAGGTCCAGACCGACTCCTGATCACGTTACCCCTGTTCCCATTTCATTGTACTTGCTTCCTGTATGTGCTAGATCTCACTTAGGATTCTACTTTTAACTTATAAAAGATTACTGGCACCGTCCTACTTATGAGCTGTAGTCAGTCATCGTATACCTGCAACGTCTCTACGATCACAAACTGCCAGCCTCCTGACTATTCCAAAAATAAATCAAAATGCCAGAGGCTAGCTCCGTTATTCAAATGTAAACTCGGCTCACGTCTATTCACATCAGCCTTCAACCTCATGTAGTTTCCTCTAAGTACTAAACTGCAGTTATCCAGCTTATATTCAGTTGTATGTGTGCACGGTTATGTATATGTACTCAGGCTTCCCACGGTCATGGAACCCTGGAAAAGTTATGAAATTATTAAAGCAGCATTCCAGACCTGGAAATGTTTTGGAATGGACAGTTATCGGGCTATAATCAACTTTGACTTGACTTGCTTTAACCAAGAGTGACTCATCAAGAGCACACACCTCAAACTGTTAGATGTCATTACTTGCTGATTACATTGCCTCAGGACACAAATAAATCCATGACAGTTCCTGGCCTGAGCCTGATGAGTACAGTCTGTCATTGCATTACCAACCGGGCCGCCCTGTCCCCCTCCCATAGAAAGCCACCAGGAAAACGGACAAGGTTCGACCGGACGAGCTGGATGTGACGGTGCTGACCGACCAGGGTCTGAAGAACGAACTGCTCAAGCACGGAGTGGACGTGGGGCCGATTGTGGGTGAGTGCTCACATCAGCAAAAACAACAGCAGGGACGTCCTATTAGGTTTAAGACTGAGGTGATTTGCCCTCCGCACGCAGATACATGACTGCACTTCGTGCGCACACTCACATACACACACACACACACACACACACACACACACACACACACACACACACACACACACACACACACACACACACACACAGAGGGATGTGGTGTGTTGGTGCTACACACTCCACAAAGGTGATGGAATTCACAAGTGGCTTTGGCATGTTAGCTAACAGCATGCTGTGTTTGACCCATTCTGGAAGTGATTACTCTGGAATGTGGTCAATTAATTCAACATACCAAGACATACATCATAAAGTCAGTGTAATTCAAGTACAAGCTGGTCTTCTAATATTGGCCAAGTCTTGTGTGTTTAATTGGCTTTCTCCCTTCTCATCCTTCCAGCATCCACCCGCAAGTTGTATGAGAAGAAGCTGCAGAGGCTGCTGGATGACGGTCCCGCACAGCCGGCGCTGAAACAGCTGGTTCTCACAGAGATACAAGTCAACCACAATGGCAACTCTGAATCCGACCTGTACAGTGACAAGGAGGACGGTAAGAACAGTGTGTTTACCATCCATACTGATTATATGTGCTACGGTAGATTACTAGCATGTTTAGGTCCTCGTTGAGATTACCTAAAATATGTACAGTATGTATTCACTTTCTTGGTACTTTTATTTTGAATTGCCTTATAATAAGATGTGATGTGTGGGGTTCTGTCACTCACCCTTTAAAGTTTGCATTCTGTCGCCTGCTACTAAGCATTTGAGTTTATGTTAGTCGTGTTTGCCTAAACTTATTTGTATATGCATTTTATGTGCAAGTATCACATTAGAAAAGCTATATGGAAACGGCAAAATTTGATACAAAGTTTTTACTCTAACTTGAGGTGGTTTCTGCTTTTGTTAAAAAATAGTTGATGCACTAAATGGCATATGGAAATGCCTTTGCTTACTCGTTATTTTCAAGGACATCATAAGCCAGAAATCCTTGCATTATGAGTTATGTTGCTGAAATCTCAAAGCTAAAACACTTACAATGAGCAAACATGGAGGTCTTGAAAGTATTTCTTGCATTCAAAAGAAATGCATTGGCAAGGCAGCATGTGGCTTACCATCCACCTGTTTTTAAGTGCAAATTGTGTAAACGCAGAATATTTGGGAGAAATATTGCAAACGTTTTTGCACTCGGCCGAGGTGGAAACGTTTGTGAATTGCTAAACTGAAAATGCAACACGGTGCATTGGAAACGGCCTCCGAATAAATCATGACGTACATGAAGCATGTGACTTCCGCTCACTGAAGAGATGAAACATTGCGGCAGGAGAGAACATCAGCTCTGTGTGGAGTGATGAGGAGACTGTAACCATCCTCAAATAAACACATGAACATAAATGAATGCTTTCTACACTGGTTTTCACCATTTGAGGTTTGACTGGTGCTCTTTTTAATTAGTCATCTTGTTGCACCCTCTTCTTCTGCAGTAGTTTTAACTAGACTAGAAAACGACATCAGCTGTTTATCTCGTCGAACCAACTCTTAATATTAACGGCAGTCGATGGAAATGCGCAATCATTTGCATTTTCTTTTGCTAATTTTCTCAAAATCCAGTTAAAATGTGCCCTATGTTGGGATGGAAACCTAGTTAATGTATCTTTGACAACAAATATGTAATTTAATGATTTGTTGAACAAGTTTCTTTACTGTACTGAAATCAACAAACTCTTGGTGGCCTGGAGGGTAAATGAAGAAAAGTAAACCAGTGCTATGCCCTGGAAAGTTCTTGCCAGTTATGTAATGTAACATTTAGTTCTTCATAAGCTAAAGTGTGTTAAACCAACCTGTATCTCCCTCAAGTAACCGCGTATGACTGTACTGTGTTTTGCCAGAAGTGCCAGCAGCACCAGAGCCTGTGGCAGAACCCGAACCAGTTCCAGTGGTGGAGAGACCGCTGAGGAGCCATGGAAAGACGCCCGTCACCACCCGCACCCGCAGCAACCAGCACCACGTGGTAAGAAGCAGCTTTTCAACAAGCTATACACCTTTTGCATGGCAATAAAATCTTGTAATTTCCCAGCCCTGCAGATAGTGCAGGGAAATAACAAGATTTTATCGATTCTGCCAGATCCTTTATCGATTCCCTCATTGATTCATGATCAGTTTTCTGTGGAGTCTCTACCGTGTGGAAACACGGTAGAGTGGAAATAATTTTTGCACGTGACTGCGCTGTTTGAGCTATCCTGGTTATGTAACCACTGTTAGACTGACTTTGTGAATAGTTTCTTCATGCTGAGAATACTAGGCAGCAGGCAGCCAAGCATCTAGCTAAATAGTATTAGGCGATACCATGTGTGCAGTAGGTTGTAATCAGTGAATTAGCACAAGTAGTTGTTTGGGATGATTTTAATTTTCTTGTGCCGAGCAAAAGTAGCCACATTGGAAACATCCATTCTGAGAGAGAGGTCAAGCTCGTCTAATAAGCTAGTCTGCAGCACGAGCTGGCCAAGTCGAACGGGCTGGCTTTGTGAAATGTCTTTGCATCACAAATAAAGAAACCGTCAGAAGAGGCAGTGATTAAATGTAATGGTGTTTTGCTGCCTGTTAGCTAGCTGTAGCCTGTAGAAAAAAAACCTTTTAAACACTGTGCCACTCAAAGGTGACACCGGCAGCTACTGCGGCAGCAATGTTTTCTTACATGTTAGTCAAGATGCACGAGTTGACCTCGTGAATCAATCAACACACCTTAAATGACAATGTTATGTGGCAGGCCACTCAACGTGAAAGAGGAAGCTCGGAATCCAGAGTTGCACCAAAAACGTGACTTTTTTTCAAGACGTTAGGGAAACCGTTAAAGGAGCAAACTCGGACACATAGCTCTTCCTGGTCAGCGAGTGCGTCTGTCTGTGGGCCGTCGTATACAGCTGGCTGGGTCCCGCCAACTGGTTAATATGGCAACATCTCTGTCCTCACAGTGACCGTCCTTTCCCTCTCGTCTCCCCTCTGTGTGTCGGCTCTCACTCTTTATGCCAGCCGCCGGGTTGATTGCTCACCTGCCGTCCTCGTCTTCTGATGGATGGCAGCCGCACACCATGATTGGTCTCTGATGTACACTCCCCCGCATACCTGGCCACGTCTCCCTCTGGGGCTCCGCCTCCTGGCTCGGCTCCCCCGGCTGGTTTGCCACAGTTGTTTCCAGCAGCGTAAACGCATGACTTTGATGTCATCGTTTTACAATGTGGTCCGAAAAACATGCCGGCATGGATTTAAGAAACCGATAAGGCATACGGTTCTGATAAATCTAACCATTTGGAACCGGTTCTCAATTCCCATCCCTAACTAACTGCCTGTGGACCTTTTTTTGAATGAAGGTGCCTTGGGGCAGCTTGATAGAAATGTTCCTGGTTTATCCAATGCCATATCTGTTGTCATATTGATCATAATATTAGGTTGTTCATGCCAAATGTCACTTTTCTGCTGCTGTAGTTTCAGAGCAGATGAAATGTGTCCATACAGATCTGTGTGAGCTGTTTTTAGCTGTTCTGGTGCTCGGCTAACTAACCCTTGAAAGCAAGTTATATTTCTAATCTGAGCCACCTGCAATTTGCCACCGTTAGAGTTTTCTGTACTTGTTTTCTGTAGCCATCAGTCCTGAGATCCACTGGGAGATGGGATATGCCAATATTTTTAAAAGGCCAGTGTTATTTCATTATATCTCTGAATGCACTGTCTTGCCTATAACTAACACATGTTTAGTTAAGGTTTATGTTCTGCATCTCTGACACTTTAGAATCTGTTTGTTCTCATTCCTAGCAAAGCTATTACACCACAGTTAGTTCTGAAGACATGATTGGAAGACATTTTGTTGGTCCCTGACTTGAGCAGCAGCATGACTCTGCTTGGTTTCCACCTCATCAACCACATTCCAACACTGCACGTTCTGATGTTCGAAATGCTTTTTATTTATTTTTTTTAACATCACCAGCTGCACATGGCTCACTTTGTGCCAAATTTAGCAAAGGAAGACCATTCATTTTAGTATCACGAGCAGTTTTTCCTCTGTCCACTTCCTCCAGACTGAGCTGCACTGAAACAGGTAGGATGGGGCAACAGGCAGCTGGACTTGATTATACAGTTTCCTGTGACACCGAAGAAGGAAGCGGTGGGCTTTTTTTTTTTTTTTTTCTTACATTTCATTGGAGTGCAGTCACACCTAGCTCAGTGTGAGCCTGTAGGATCAGGACTTTTCTCTTCAGTGCTTCAGTCCTGACGCCAGTTCCTTATCTGCATCTGTTCTTACTTCATTTTCTTCTGCACACAGTTGTTGCTATAATCATAAAGCCTTCGCCCTCTCTGCTTTTTTATTTTGAACTATAGATATTCACAATAGTCCACAGTATTCTCAAACCCTGTGTTTGCATAGCGTCTTTTGGGGAATGGCAGCGTGACTCTCCCACATGTGAGGGGTGTAGTAATCCAGTGGTGTGGTGCTGGTATCAGAATGTGACTGAGCAGCTCCTCCAGCTGTTCACACTGTGAAGCTGTATATTACATTTTAATATATTTATGTTTTTTTATATATTATTATAGCTTTTCATTTATTGAAGTGTCAGTTAACGAAGGCTGTGTTAAGTTGCAATAAACTGCCTTTTCTGGATTGTTTTTACATAACTTTACATTTGTGGCCTCCAATTTTAGGGGCTTGGTGGCCTGTGCGGCCAGTGCTTAAAAATATTAGCATCTATCTCTGGGTAGACATGCTCTAATGTTCTCATTATGTAATCACATTACGTGACGATAATTGAGTTTTAACACGTTTGCTTTTGCTGTGGCCATCCGTTAAATGTCCCTCGCCTTCTGTGAAAGAAATGGGGTTAATTGATTTTTATTTCTGGTCTTTAAATGTATTTAAATTTAGCTTCAGCCAGCTCCGTGCCCCTTTCTTTCTTGCTCCTGGTGTGTACACATTGCAAACATGCTTGGATACTTTATCGGGACTAGTTTTCCTAACATTTGGTTGTATGTGCTGCACTCTGCTTTGACGTGAAGTCATCTTTGGTGTATTATTTTTCTGCTGCTAGTTGCACCGTCTTACAGTTCTTGGTTGCATAACACAGGTCTTCATTTGTAGCACAGTATATTGTTGCTGCAGTGTAGTTCCTGACCCTGTACTGTATTTCTGTTTCTCTACATTGTAATCCTGGTGCTTCTGTCTACTCTCCTTTCACCTGTTGTAAGTCTGCCCTTTCTGGAAGAGGGAGCCCTCCTCTCCTTGTCTAAATCATCTCTCTAAGGACAGAGGTTGTTGTCATATGTTGTACAGATTGCAAAGAGATGAGACGACATTTTCTGCTATATACATGGAATTGACTTGCCATTAATTTTATATACTTTTTTCATACGTGGATGAAATTGTTTGAAATAGTTTGGTCCAGACAAAGTTTCTGTAGTCAGGGCTAGAGGCTGACACATTTTCAGGATTCCTGTGGGAGTCCCGCAGGACAGTAGTCAGTTTCACTGTTCATCACACTGGGACAGCAGAGGAAAAAATGAGTGGGATGGGAATCATAATAATGCTAGGTCTGATTTTTATATGTACAGTATGTCTCTTACATGCAGTTCTAATGTGAATAAACACGATTTCTTTATTTTGAACATTATGCTAATCATTCTGTTTTTATTCTCTCCTGCCTGCTCTGGCAGCTGGGTGCTGGTTGGTTGCAGCCACACAACACAGGAATGGAATGAGATGGGAGTCATTCTTTCGGGATTGGGACGGGACAGGAATGTATTTTCTGCCATGGGCTTGAGATGAGACAGGAGTGAAAATCCACTCCGTTTCACCCTCTAGTTAGGGCTACAACTTTCATTATCATTTTAACTGTTTAGCTTTATTTTTATAATTGATTTATCATTCAGTCTATAAATAAAGAATACAAAGTCAAAGAAATATTATTAAAATTATTTGACAGTACAAACATACAGTTGACGAACAAAATGGATCTTGTATTGTGTAACCTGCTACATCAACACAACACAACATCTGTACCCTGAGTTGAATCAGCACCTGCCCATATGTGTGTTGCAAAGCCATCGCACTGGATTGCATTCAAATGTTCCAACCGAAATCATTAAATATAAAGGTTCCGACCCTTGAAACTGAGCAGGGCGAGACACCTTATTGCAGGCAATGAGATACAATGCATACATGCATACATACATGACAACATAATTTGAAGAGCATGGGCATGTGTTAAATATCTGGACTGAAGGTAAAGCAGACATAAATGGTGGTTAATGGTCTGTAAGTCAAATGCTGCTATTCTCATTGTCTGCTGGTGTGTGCATACCATGTTGTTGTGTAGAGAGGTCAGGTGATGGATGAGGAAGATGCTGATGAAGAGCCTGTCCTGCAAGTAAAGCGCAAATCCAGGAGGTTATCGCATATAACGGTGAATACTGTCCCTTCTCCACATCAACACCGATTACACCCACTGGTGTACAGTTTCACACTCGCTCCAACACTGACCGTCTGATCACTTTCTCCTCGGGCTCCTGTACACCTGCTTCACACCTGGCTTCAAAGTGGTGCATGTGCTCCGATGCAACTCGTTCTCTTCAGCATCTTCATATATTCTGCCATGTCTGCTCCAGCTGTTTGAACGGTGTCCACAGTGCGAGGTAGAAAACAAAATGACCATTAAATGAATGTCTTTCTACATCAAAATATAAGATACTCGGGGACAACAGGCAGCTTTGC
Organism: Gadopsis marmoratus; assembly: GCA_036023855.1. Taxonomy (NCBI): domain Eukaryota; kingdom Metazoa; phylum Chordata; class Actinopteri; order Centrarchiformes; family Percichthyidae; genus Gadopsis; species Gadopsis marmoratus. The sequence continues at coordinate 15,221 of JAVQJF010060151.1, forward strand.
GATTAAATGAGCACGGACTAAATTTGTGCTACAAATCACCTTTTGTAGGCAGTCATGCTCTTATATGGTTGATTAAAGGTCAACTTTAGCATCGACTGCTGCCGGATGCATTTACTTATTCCTCAAGGTGGAGTAATGAAATTAAATTTTAATTCATCCTTCTCCCTTTATGCTACTGTAGCCTGGTGTACATCGGAGCCTGTACCCCAAAAGAGTTGGAGGGGGTGTTATTCTTCAAAAGATGTATATTATCAATGGTTAAATATGTTCATAGTTTGTTTGGGACGTACATCTCTCAACACGAGGGATGACAACCTAATTTAGGATGTCGAGGACTAGGTGCCCCTTTGATTATGGGGTAGTGGGTGAGACGAGCGTTATCACTGAGCCACTCTGTTAATTTGCCTTAGTGTGTTTTATTACTGTGGTGTGAGGTAATAAAATTAAAATGGCCATACTGTTGTTCCAGATCTGTTTTGTTTAGTAATTAGCCGGGGATGCTCAGGGGATACACTCAAAGTTTTAGTACGAAGTTAGGAGCGCTGGTCCACAGTTACTGGGGATCCACACAAGCGCTACACTACAGATATATTTCAGAGTATTGCCAGCAAAACTGTCAACTACTGAAGGCTGGCATCAAAAGTACTAAAACTCAAGTGATACTCAGCCCTGCTTATGTCTTAAATCCGACCTTTAGAACGGACTACCACAACCAAAAATCATTTTCAGATTTGTGTTTTCAAGTTGTAGCATGTCGTCTGTGGATGTTGTGGGAAATAATTTTTTCCAATATGGAACAAAAACATAAATCTATGGAAGAAATGCTAACTGTAGGTGTACCCTCTAGCTCTTCTAGCCTTTTGAGATGTCTAGTAAAAGTTCAAAACCCCATCACACCAGACATATGAACAACAAAGAATGGTATATTCAACCGTTTATTTTTTTTGTGCCTTTAGTTATCTGATAACTGCAGCCTAGATGTGATACCAACATTCATTATGACACTGACAAAAAGAACAGATTTCAGCCTGCCTACGAATCTGGTTCAAACTGCCTTTTTAAAAAGATTAATTTGTTTTTCCATTCAAACTTAAAAGTAATCTAGTTCAATCACAAGATGCCACAAGTAGACTGGGAATCTCCAGCTTGCTTATCTTTACTTATTCTATGTGTTGCTTTGTTCATTTCTATCTCACTTGAACTCTCTCTTCCTATAATTATCACTTCCACCTCTCTTTCTGTACTCTGTCCTTACCTCCTACTTTTTCTGTCCCTGCAGATAGTGCCTGAGGATCTCAGGCCTGTAATGACAGGCCAGGTCCAATTGGAGTCTAACAGGAGGGTTTACAACAGGCTGGAGAGTCCAGTTCGGACTGAACCTCCCTCCATATCATCCAGATCTGCTCAGGTAGCTCTGGGCCGTGGCCACTTGGAGACGCTCTTTGTTCACTCACTGATTTGGACTCACTGGTGTGTTGATTTCCATATCGGCTGATCTGTTGAAGAAAAGAGCACTTCCTCTTCTTGAATATGCTGTTTTCAAATTGCACCTAGGGGTGGGCATGTGTTGGCAAACTGAGGGTCACAAATGGATTACATAACACTTGCCTTTGGGGCTGTTTGGTGCTTTGCCAATTTATCTTCTGTATCACTACTTGGTGCCATTCATCACAAATTCTCAGGTTGGTGGCTGCCTCCACCAGCCAGCAGGGGAAACTCTGTCTCATAATATGGGCCACAAACCGAGGCCGGATTCAGTGAAGATGACTGGCCAATACACAGCCGAGGTCTGTAAAGAGCTACTGGAAGCCCCAGCTGGAAGGTGCCCTCACCCCACTAATTTCTCGGTGGATTCCTTGTATTCGGGAAGAATTCTAGAAGCTATTCTTCATACAAACTAGTTTGTATGATGTGTCGCCAGGCCACATCCAAAGGCAAACATATTTATACCCGTTCTGAATGGTCAAAGGTAAGCTGAAGGTCTGTGATTTTTAAAATAGCATTCCGGATGCTTAAGAGGCGTGACGTGTAACACAACAGCGTCGGCATCTCGTTTGACGTGTAGGAGTCTTTGATCTTGTCCTCTGCTCGGAGAGGAAGGAGCTCCCAGACCTCTTTGTCTCCCTAATTCGCAGACATTTTGTGTTGCTGTAGGTTAGCTGCTCACACGGAGTCCCTTGTCAGATGTGCCGACAAGCACTTTGCTTGCTGAGGTGCAACCAGCTTTGACTTGTGGGTACAATCGGTGTCCTCTGTGGTTTTAGTTGGAAATCGAGCTAAGTTCTTAGAATCCCAAAAAAAAAGATCTGCTCACACACACCCTCTGTTTGAAACCTGTAGCTCCAAGAGGAAGAGCTGGGGCTGCGTCTTCCCAAGCCCAGTAAAGGGTAATCTCGCAAACAAGTCGCTCTGCTCAACACCGCACTGCTAGAGGTTGGTCTGTTCGCCATCTTTTGTAACCAACATGCAGTTCTTTAAAAAATCGAGACCACTGCAAAATTCAGTTCTCTGGTTTTACTCTGTATAGGTATGTGTTTGCGTAAAAAATGAACTTTGCAAAATTTGAAGTGGTCTCTTACTGTTTTTCTAGAGCTGTGTATTACACAGAATCACATTCGACATGTCCCAGATGGTTGACTTGCTCTCAAGTAATGGTCGATTGTGCAACCAAATGCCAGTATGCTCACTATGACTGGGCCTGTTCACTCAACATCACACACTCACTCAGTCAGTCAGCGCACTGGTGATGAGTTATGGGAAAATGGTGTGTTGTCGGGTGGTGAAGAGTACATGGATGTTGACCAGTACACAGGTGAATTGGTTAGGAAGAGTTGCAGAGCCATGCACAGTAATAAAACTGAAGTTGAACCTGACCACAGGTAAGGATATGGTAAACGTGTGATGCATTTTATAACACAAACCTTCCCATAACAATGTATAATATGTGCACAAACCTAAAAAGAGTAAGTGTATGGACGTCTACACCAGTAGTTGGGACATGTTGTGATCGGTACTGAACGTAGGCATCTGGATCTCTAACAATAGAGCCGTTATGTGGCCAGTGTGAACAGCTGCATTCATGTTTTTTTTTGTTTGTTAAATTGATGTGCCATAAGCCCATCAGATGCACATGAGGTGGCCGACTGGAACATGTGACTAGTGTAGTGGGTGTAAGACTTCAGCCTGAGTTCTGATTTTGGTTTCTTTGGTGTGTATTTGTGTTGGTGTCTCAGGAAAATGATTCAAGTATTGAACCTTTAGGACCAGCAGCGAGGGTGCGTAGAATTCAACTGGTATTACACTGGAATTAGTCACTGAACCTGTTTTATGTCTAGAATATTTAGTACACTAGATTTAGAATAATAGCAGGTTCTGTATACTTGTGAACACGTATAGCTTATAATCTAGTCTGTGTTTTGTCAAAATCAAAGGGCCTGCCTGAGAAACAGAGTCCACGACCGGCTGCCAAGCCTTCCAGGCCTCCTTCCCCACTGGTTCACCTGACGAGAGTAAACCCGGTCAGCTTTAGCCCCATGTGTTCCATCTCGCCCATTAAGAGGCAAGAGTCTCGCTGGTCTCTGTCAGAGCAGTTTGGACCTAAGCCTGGCAGTGTCTCTGCAGCAGGGGTACAGCTCTACTCTTACTCATCTGTGGTGTCTGCAGTTCCTTCTCTTCTCTTTGTTGCTATTTTTCACTCGTGTTTCTTACTGACACTTGTATTTGAATGATGCATTGCCTTTGTTGAAAAATGAAGAGTAGAAACTCTCACAATCTATTGTTTTATATTATAGGGTTGTTAATGATGACTGGTTCGTGTGTGTGCAAGCTGTTGAGGGTCTCTGCGGGGACAGTTGTGCGACAGCTGAACTGTTGTTGCTGCTTAAGCATCCTTCATACACAATCGCACACATTGTTTGTGAGCAGGAGGAGTGTGACCTTCCAGATGTCCTCCTGCACAAACGGAGGCTGCAGAAAATCACCAGCCTCCTGTCCACATGTGGCCCTGTGAGGACGCTTGGCTGTACATCCACACTGTCCAAGGATGTGTTGGTGAGACGGGTAGACTGTTAGACTGCGGGGACTGTGCTGTGTCACATTCACGATGGTTCAATAGTAAACATGGTGGTTGGCCCAGCCTTTAGTTTGAAGTGGTCACATGGTGAAAGGTGCCTCATATCAGGCAGGGGCCCTCTGCTGCTCCAAATATGCACCTACAGGCGATTGTAGTGAAGTAAAAGCTGGGGGGGTTGTTCCCTTTTGCATTGGAATCTATGGAGAGAAAAAAATAACTTTCACCTGTGAGATGCATTCATGAATCGTGCTCATGCTCTCTGGTTTTGTCTTTAGGTGGAGAAGATCGCAGCCAGTGACCAGACCCCGAAAGTGGAGGAGAATGACGTTCTGAAGGAGCTCTTCCCAAATGACATCAACAGCCCAGCAGGAATCACGTAAGTAACCAATGCTTAGTTTTGATAGCGATTACAAAAGGACAAATAGCCATCACAAGTTACCAGAGCCTAACGTGACGTTTTCAGCTAGCAGTCAAATGGAGTATAAGGCTGATGTTTCAAAGTGGGAGGTGTTTCTCTGCATGGGGGGCTCCAACACAGTAGTTATCAAAAGGAGATCGAATAGAATACTCTAAATGTGTGTGATTTGGCTAGAGTTTCTGAACGGATTCTGATATTTTCCCACTTTTCCAGATTCAGATACTAATAAATGCCTCAGGACAGATGTGTATTAATGCATTTGGTGTAGTCTGATGGAATATTGGGCTGTCTTGGCTCAATTGTTCAATGTTTGTGGGATTAAATTACATAATCATGATCCCATATACATCCAGGAATTGAGCAAAACAAACTAAGCAAACTAAGGGTGGGTCAGGGGGAGCTCAGTCTCAAACTTTGAAAAACCTCTGTCCTAAGGCATTTACTTTATGATGACTAAGCAGCAAATGAATCCTCACACTTGTGTAGCTGTAACTGGCTTTTTTACTCTGAGCTAACTGTAGAAGAATTACATTTGTTTCTCAAATGTAAATTCAGTTCCACTGCTCTCTTTTCCCCAGTTTTTAAAATCTATGCTCGCTGCATGGAGGTCTCACTGCATGGACCTTACAGGGATCAGGGATGCCAAATGTAACTGGTTGGGGAAACCCTGAATATTGAAATGGTAAAAAACTGTATTTTAAGCGGCTCGGTCACATCATGGCCGACGCGTCCAATATCCACTTAATAAAGTCCATGGTGTTGGTGTATCACATATGTGCATCCCTAATTAGCTCAACACACCCCAAAACCTTTTTTCTAGGAAAGCTGGCGTCTTATTTTGAACTGTAATGAGGCCGCTTGCATAATTTGAAGTGAAAGAGTGGAGGTTTGCAGCAATCCACTACCGCTATGAATAAGTGCATGCTGTGTTTGCTTGTGACGGCAAAGCAGGACAACCACAGGACTGTGTGATGGTATATAATCATAGTAATAATTTAAGAATTTGAATTTTCTAAACTACTGTTAAATCATGTGTTGATTGTGAAAGTGATCTGAATATTTTTGCAAGATTATTGCATAAATGGTAACCATGGTAACACGCCTCCCATCATGTGAGTTGAGATGTCGTGTATTTTAGCAATTTGATCAGTTTCTCATTTTAAAAAGTGAGTGACATTTAGCATCCACACGAGGGCTGCAACTAACAAGTATTTTCATTATTGATTAATTTGTCCATTATTTTCTCAATTAATTATAATGTCTATAAAATGTGATAAATGGTGGGAAAAGGCCCAAAAATGTCATGTTTGGTCTGACCAGCAGTCAAATTGGATTGGAAAACTATAAAATGCTCACATTTAAGAAGCATGGAGCCGACAAATGTTTGGCTTTTTTGTGTTTAAAAACATGACTAAAATGATGATTTGATTATCAAAACAGTTGCCAATTTTCTGTTTATATAATAATCAATTAATCGACTAATTGTTACAGCTCTAAACCACAGTAACAGTCCTGTCTCGACCTGTCCATCATTATCTTTGACAGATGGGGTCAAGTTGCAGTCTCGACTATTATCGCTCATAATACACGTATTTCTTTGTCATGATTGTTGGGTCAAACAGCCACATGCCAAGAGGAAAGAACATGAAACATTCGATGTCCTCCATTGGGTTCGTGTTGCTTTTGTTAGATATGATGTCACGCTACTATTAATAAAAGCAATCACGTGACGTGATTAACGTCTTTGTTCTCCCTCGTAGCAGAGTGGAACATTCCACAGTGGTGCAGTCGATCGATCAGCAGACTACTACTGATCAAACGGCTAATGCTACATGGCAAACAAAGTTATGCTTCACCACCACAGCACGACATCTACGTTTTTGTTTTATTTGTTTTTATTCCATCATGCCCTGTGGTCCCACCACAGCAGCCTAAACGCACTGCCCCTGTTAAAAGGAATGGGAGGGCTGGCATCTCCGCTGCAGCGAGACCATTTGGTCTGAATACGGCCTTAAATGCGGGTTTCAAGGTGTGTTTGGTGGAAACACGGCTTATGACCTGCAGGTGCGTACGAGCCCTAAAAGATGAACTGTCTCACCCTCAAATTGATGACTGTCAAATCCTTGTCTTGTAGCGCCACCTGTCGACGACCCATTAGAGGAGCTGCCGGTCGCCCAGTGAAGTCCAGTGACCTGTGGAATGATGAAAACTCCCTGTTCTCTCCAAAAACCACCAAGACTACCAGCTCCTCCTCCTACACAGAAAGCCGCACTGTCAACAGAATCACCAGCTTGCCCCACTCTGCCTCCTTCACCTCCTCTAGCTCCACCACCTCCTCCAGGCCTCTCTCTGCATCGCCCCCTGCAGGTCAGACCAAAGCAGCACACCGCAGCATGTCTCCATGGTTAAAGCTGTTCCTACTGGCCATTGTGGCTGCCTTCCTGTTCCTGGTTTACCAAGCCATGGAGACCACCATCCTCAACCCTTTTGGATCCCAGGGCACAGACGTGGCCAGCAGCAGCACAGCGTAGGGAGCACAGGAAGGGGGGAGAGAAGTCTGCCTATTTCAAATTGTTTTGTTTTTTGTTTTTTTTAAATGTGTGAATCTTCATTGTAGCCATTTTGCTTCACGGGCGCTGTGAAATCACCTCTGACAAGGTTTTTGTTTGTTTTTTTCTAAATCAGTTTTCAGTGAATCCCTTAAGAGCCACGTGGCGGATCTTTAATGCACGTTGTGAAAGGACAGTAATGCCTCTGCTGTTGTTTTTGGTCCAAAAAAAGCCCTGCCACTAATTTACTTTGAGAGCCAAACCGTAGCTTTCCTAGAAATATGTGGACTCACTTTTTATTGCCATGTTAATTTTTTTTTATGTCATACTTTTCATGGTGCGCGTGTGAGTGGGTTTTTATTGAATGTGTGTGATTTGAGATTTGTTTTCACTTTGCCTTACTGTCTGTCTCTGTCATTAACAGCCTTGAAGATGGAGTTTGAACCTGTAATTTTGTTTTGTACTTGACCGTCTTTGTTAAATAAGACAGGAAGGTCTGTTATAATCCAAATGCTTCGAAATCTTCTTAAACCCTACACAAATATTTTCTTAAAGTTTCTCCTAATGAAAGTGAATGTCCCTGTGTATTGTCTACTTAATTATGTATTCACTGTCAAATATTGAATATTCACTCAATAAACTGTTACTGTGCATGTAAGAGCATTTTATTCATAACAAATACAAGATTTAAAACATTTCAAGGCAACTAAACTTCAATAAATTATTCAGAAAATTTATCAGAAGTTTGTCCTCTGAAGATGTAACGTCTAATTTCACTGTCACAGCTTTTGTGTTAAATTATTTTAGGTTGGCATAACTTTTTAGTTTTCTCACACCTTCTGATTTATTTGACCAGCTTGAATGAATTAAGATTTAAACTTTAAATTGCATTGTACCTCCCCCCCCTCTGCAATTTCCCATTTCTAGTTGAATTAAGAAATTGAAGCAGTCACTAGTACAGTAGTGGTTACTGACCTTGGGATCATAACAGGACTAGATAAGAAAATACTTGGTCTACATTTGCATCCAAAGGGTATAAATGTGAAAATTATTAAAAAGGTGTTACACAACAGATCACATCCAGACAAATTAGGTAAACAATAGAAAATGAAAGGAACACTTCTTGAGCAGAGTATATCATCAAGTCAGTTAAACCTCTGGGATATTGATCTGGTCATTTAAGTAGCAGAGAGGGTTGTTGCGTTTGAGCAGGATTTGTTCTTCAACATTGTGTGACCGAGGCTCAAGGTGGGTAAAGCTGGCAGCTGCCACGGGCCAAGTGACCTTCGGCAGGCATTTTGACTCCTAGCAGGAAAAGCACAGGCGTAAACAAATTTGGTTAACGATGGCTCGGTTCCATCCAGTGTCCCAGTAAGCACCATACCAAGACCCTGGAACGTATCAATCCCACCTGTGCTTTACCTGCTATGGCAAATGTCAGCTGTGAAAAGGGTCTATTGGTTTGTGGTGATTTTGTAACGCAACATGATGACTTTTGTCGCCCATGCTCCACGTGAAACCGAAGTCCTTCAGGTAATTCCAACCACATCCCAGGTGTGGCCAGGTGAAGTCAAGCGATCATCTCTAGAGGGGGGCTTCGCTCTCAACCCCATTAACGAGGAAGAAGAGAAGCAGCTCTCCCCTCTGTCGTATGACCGCCACACATGCAGGCATTTATAAAGTGAGAGAGAAAACACACAGGATTCGGACTGAACTTCCTGCACGTACCGTTTGCCTTAGACCCATTTTGTGATTGGACCCGAGGTGTTGATTGGCAGCTCCGCGGAGTTTTCTTACGGGACAGAGAAACCGGACGGACCCGCCCAGGCTGCGCGGTGACGTCACGAAAGGACAAATCGATTTACCGCGAGGTCATTCGGCCTCTCAGAGCAGCCGGTTGCAGCCAAGCGGAGGCGCCATCTTACAACGCTGAGAGAGTGAGTGCAATTATTCATTTAAAATATCACATATTGCATCGCTGCTCATTTAGGGAGGACCCATTTTTACGGAAATGTGACTTGTGTTGTGCCGTTTTCTTTGTGCGACTTGTACTTCGTCTGTAAAGGAAAAAAAGAGGACCTTCCACCTTGGAGCGGTCAAGTTAGCTTAGCATCGGCTAGAAATGAACACGGGAAATGCCGCACGAATATGTAGAGAGACAGCTTTAGGATTGTGAGATGGGTGTTAACAAATGGCCACCGGCTATAACTTGCAACGTGAGCATTCATGAAGCTTAGTATTAGCCATGTGTTCACTCCGTAAGCTAAGCATTTGTGTGTTCACGGTCATTAAGACGTCAAACTAAGCTAACCACCACGTGACATCTCATCCCTCAGTTCAGGTGCCGGTGGCTGTGAATTGTGTTGCCAGTCACCGCTGCTAGTTAGCTCGAGCTAACGCACAGCGAACTTGTTGCTCATTGCAGCTCCGGCAGCAGGCAGCATACCACCATGTACCCGACCGCTTTGACGCAGCTGGCCCGGGCCAACCCGTTCAGCGCTCCCCTGTTCACCCTCCAGAAAGTCGAAGAACCCCAACAGAGCCTTCACGGACAGAGGACCCGCAGACTGGCAGCAGCCGCCACCGCAGATGGTAACCTCCTCCCCCCCGCGCGGAGTCAGTAGGCTGACTGAAGGGCTAGCGTTAGCCGCATTAGCTTAGCCGACCAGAATTGCCCGGTTGTGCCAAACTTCATCGATTCAACATAAGATACTTTCGTTGCTAAGCACAGTTGCCTGTGCGCGTCTAGTACGTTATCGTTAAACGGCTTAAATCGTTATGAATGAGGAGTAATTCCATTTTTGAGGCAGTTCGTTGGTAGGCCTTCGAGCTGCGTACAGCAGCCTGTGGAGGACAAGGAAGGACAAAGTGGTATCTTGCCTTTGCACCGCAGCAGACTATCTGCCGCGTTGCAAACTGACTGAAAGTGTTTCATCGGTGAATCAGTCACTTTTACCTAATGTCACACTAGTGTATAAATCTATGTCCTGACTATGAGCTTCTCAAAGGTTGTGCAGAGCAAATTGTCCTAGGAATAGATATTTATAAGGGGTTGTAAAAACGGGACTCGAAGCGACTGAAGTCCAGTATGCCCCACAGGTTCCAGCCGCTAGTGTTGAACGTCTTCACCTCCACTTGCCAGTTGTTTGAGAAGTGTTGGCATAGTTTTTAGGGGTACCTCAGAATGCTGCCGAAGAGTTAAAAGTGCTCAAGCCAAACATTTCGTTTGAAATCAACAGCTTCTGGAATAAAGTCCACGTACCATTTCATAATGCTTGTCTACTCTTTGCGTATTTCTTTCTAAGTTTTTTTTGCTTTATCCTAGCAGCACCACTAGTTCATAAGTAGAGGGACATTATAGGGCTCACATGGGTTTGTTTCCAGACTAAACAGTTGCTGCTAGGCAAGTTAAATCACTGCCTGTTGCATAACTGGTAAAATAAGTTGTCTAAGTGCACTTGTCTCCCTGGTACAGTGTTGGGCTCATTAAAACATCTAGCCATACGAAAGGCACAGATAACATTAGAACTCTCAGCCAGTCTGATATCCACAGACTCCAAAGAAAGTTTCCTTTCTTCTAAGCTCAGCTGTCCTACTCTTAAAGTCTCACCTGTGTTTCTTCAGAGGCAGACAGTTGTGAGTTCGGCTCTCAGAAGTATTTCGTCCTGTGCGGCTTTGGTGGGATTCTGAGCTGTGGCACCACACACACAGCTGTCGTTCCCCTCGATCTGGTCAAATGCAGAATGCAGGTCTGTCTTTGTGGCGCGGTGCCTTGGTTTTTTTTTTCTTTACGTCACACCTCATCTACCCATAAGTGTTTTTTGAAAATGTACCAATCTGCATGGTAGAAATGACACCAGCCCAGTGGTTGTGAAGTTGTTTTGTTCATTGTGTATCGATTCCCATGATTCTAATGTGTTGGAGTGATCATAACATGGCTGCATGATTCTGCACCAGTGTTCCTACGTGTTTGATTCCTCGTCGCACCCCCCCACTCGGTCCACAGTAGAAGACTTGTGTAGGTGACGGTCAGGAGAGTATGTCCTCGATGTTGACAGAGCTATTGGATACCTCAAGGCATGTCCGAATATATAGATGACCAGGACATTCAATCTGACATCAGACAGCCACTGATGGGTTAATCAGTGTGTTAATGAGCTATCGGGTAAGACGGTCTTCTAAAAAATGCACTTTATAGACACAGGCAATTATGGTAATGGATAAATATTTTTATTGCTGCTAATCTGTAATATCAACCTTAAGTTTATTCCTTATTTAATTATTTGAATCACAAAATTGTAGGACCATAGTGGTGGTTTGCATTTTTTCTTTTCAGTTAACTACAAAGCACTCCACGACTGCCAGAAAATACCACCATACCACACATTTTTAGGTGGGTTTCTAGCTTCTAGGCAGCCATTGGTCTTCATTAAAGAAGACACGAATAAGCTTTCTGTAACAAGTTTCGAGTCTGTGTAGTTTTGTGAGCTGGACTGAAACCAGTGATTTTATGATTGGTTGGAAACCCATCTAAAAATTAACGTGAGTCATTTAATTATTCTTTAGTGGGCAGGCTAACCTGCACCACTTAAACAGATTGAAATCATGTGTACAATGCTTGAATCAACCTTTTTGGTGTGTGTTCCTAATAAGTGGTTGCATGTTAAATATATGTAATGGGAGTTCTGGCACTGAATGCAAACTGTCCACAGGTGGACACAGAATCGAGCCTCAAAAGTCTGGTGTCCCCTGCAGTGCCAGCTCTTCCATTATGTTGCTCTGGTTGGCTGTTGATTTTTGTCCTGTGTTGCATGTTGACCCTGCATGTTGCATGTATGTTGTGTGTCCCCTCCCTTCTACCACAGAGGATGTCAGCTGCGAGTTTGGCTCCTCAAAGTACTATGCCCTATGTGGTTTTGGGGGTATCCTGAGCTGCGGCATCACACACACAGCAGTGGTGCCCCTTGACCTTGTCAAGTGCCGTATGCAGGTTTGTATGGAAGCTGACCCTCACAGTAGCAACATGTATCCAGCTGCCTCTCAGCTACACACACACACACAGAGACAGCTAGCTAGCTCTGGAAAATTTGGAGTGGTCTCTTAATTTCTTCCACTCCAATTTTTCCAAAGTTAATTTTACTCACATACCTAATAATAAATAGTAAATACAAAGAACTGATAATTTTGCAGTGTTCTCAATTTTTCCAGAACTATTTATAATCATCAAGCAGCTTTCAAAGTGCTATATAAGAGAATCCCTATTCACTAGTTTGCTATTTGTGTGTATTTAAACCTGCACATCAACTGTTTCTGTAGCCTTCCTTAGTTACTTTTTGTCTAGCTTCATGGTGGGGTCAATTAAAAGCTCATCAATGGTTTGTGTAAATTCTCTAACCTTAAAAAAAGGCAGGATCACCTTTATGCAGCCACAACAGAAGAGCCGCTCAGCCAGAGGGAGGAAATGGGCTGTTGATCGGGCAACTTTAGCTCAGCCATGTGCACATCCTTGAGGGAATGTGAACTATTATAAACCACTTAGTGACCAAAGTTAGCTGCAGCTGGTCTGTAAGTCCCTACATTCCTCTATTAAATGGCTTCAACTGGAGTTGTCTGGAACCCAGTCACCAGTGCTTTCTACACAGTCTTTCCTGCTTAACCTTGTTCTGTAGGGGATTCTCTTATACCACACTTCATAGGTACGACTCAGTATATAGCACTTCCTAACATGTTAATCATTAGGGAAAATGGTATTTTGACATTTTAAAATGTATCCACTAATTTAATTTCCAACACCTACATTGCAGTGTAGAAAAATTGACCTTCAGTGGGGTGGGTGTCAAGCACATTTTAGTCCGTTTTGGGAAAATGCACACTTTTAGAAAGGTCATGTATTGGCTCACACTAAAGTCTAGTCATCCTATAAATATCAGCCTGAACTACCAGGTCCCAGAGCTGCCAATGGCTGACGTGCTCCCTCACACTCTCTTCTCCTCCACAGGTAGACCCAGATAAATACAAGAACATCAGCAATGGCTTTGCAGTGACAATAAGGGAAGATGGTGTCAGAGGCCTGGCCAAGGGCTGGGCTCCCACCTTTATTGGCTACTCCATGCAGGGACTGTGCAAGTTCGGCTTCTACGAAGTGTTCAAGATTTTCTACAGTGACCTGCTGGGAGAGGTGAGCGCTCTGTTCTGACAAGGAATACTTATTGGTTCTGTCTGCCACATTCAGCATCCCCAAAAAGGGGAGCGCCACTGTCCTATTTCCAGCCTTGCTAATGTGCCCACGTGCCCTTTTTTTGTTTTTGGTGTGGATGTGTAGCCTACATGTTTGGGCTCTAGATTGGCAGTCTAGTTTCCACACACTTGACATGCAGAAAAAGATAAATGCATGAATTGGAAGAGCATGTGGTGGCGTCATTAATCCTCCACAGCTGTCTGCAGTGGCTAACATTTCAACTGTTTGTAATCTGTGTCGCGTTGGACAGTTAACATGGAGTTAGTTACCTGATCAAGTGTGTTAGCCTGACTTAAAGTTGACTCGTCACATTATTCGGGGTGAGTCACCAGGTGCAGCGACCAGCGTCTGAGAAATCATGTTTAGTGTCTGACGTTTTTAGGGCTTGAGAAGAAGGTTGTCACAGAAATATATTTTCTGCTGCTTAGTGACGTGGGTGCCATGTGAGTGTCCGTAATCTGTCCGACCGTTTGTGTGCTTTTGACAAACAGGAGAACACCTACCTGTGGAGGACCTCGCTGTACCTGGCTGCCTCGGCCAGCGCAGAGTTCTTTGCCGACATTGCTCTGGCTCCCATGGAGGCTGTCAAAGTCCGTATCCAGACCCAGCCAGGCTATGCCAACACTCTCAGAGAGTGTGTCCCCAAGATGTTTGCAGAGGAGGGGCTCTGGGCGTAAGCATGCTACCTTCTTACAATTCAGCAGTCGCTTTCAGGAAGTGATGTAAATCAGCTGTTAAGTTATTCACATGTAGGATTGTTGCATCAGTGACTGAGTCTTTAATAACTAGAATAGGGATTTCTGATGACGACACGCTCCTTAGATCCACCTCTAGAGGGCGCTGTGCTCTGAGCAGAGCTCCTCGGCAGCTTTCTGGCTGTACAGTTGGAGGTGCTTGAGTCATTGGCGTGTGACAACAGTCTACCTGA
>JAVQJF010060153.1:0-10240 GCA_036023855.1 Gadopsis marmoratus
ATCTGACGGTCTGTCTGTCTGTCTGTCTGTCTGTCTGTCTGCCTGCCATCTGCAACGAGACTTTCTGACGAGGCGGCGGGGTGAGACGCACGCCGGCGCCGCGGGCTCGTTGGAGACGAGAACAGCCAGTGTGAGAAGAAAATGTCTGCCTGCGAGTCTTTCTCAGCGGAACATGATCACAGAGGGGGCCAGGATTTTAAACTTGACCTGAATCTCACATGACATTATGCTTCAAAAGAAGAATGTTGCTCTTGAAGCAGTCGCTCCGTGATTTCACCCGGGTGGTGTTCTTCGTGATTAAGGAGCCAACCCATAACAATTAGATTTGAGATTGTGATTAGAGTCTTCAAAAGGCACCCTTGATTCCGCTGACTGAAGAGCAACAAATATATAATCACTTATTCTTGGTGGCACCATCGGATTAAATGTGGGTAGGAAGTTAAGTGCGGTTCGTGTGGTCAGATAATTGAGCAAATTTGGAAATCAGCTGCTTTGAATAATGTCGAGGGAGGCATAGCAGGCTGCAGTTGGCGACTGAAGAGAAAACACATTCAGCACAGTAGAAATATTCAAAATCTGGCAGTCGAATTCAACAAGTATTTGTCAAAATCCTGATCTAGTTTTCAGATATTTTTAGGCAACGCTCTGCGTGCGCTCACTTTACCTGAGCCTGACTCCATCCGCGACCTTTTTATCTTTGGAGTCACATTTTTACACGCTGCGTCCAACATTTCCATTTTCTCCAAATTTCTTCCAAACCATCACCCCCCCCCCCCCCCCCTGCCAGGGAGTGAAGGTGTCTGCTGTGTTGACTGCTGCAGATCAGCATCATTCCAGAGGCGTGTCTGGCCTTTAAGGTCTGCACTCAGCTCTGCTTTCAACGCCAGACTGCTACTGAGCGACTGCTTGTCACATCTTCACAAATGCTTTGACATTTACAGCACTTGGCATCGCACTCCACGAAAGAGGAGATGCACATTTTAACAGATCTGTCAGCGACGCTTTGTCATATGTCGTGGGACGGGGGGGGGGGGGGGTCGCACAAGGAGAATTGGAACTGTCAGTTGATGTGCCGATTATTGGTTTGTTTGTTTTTTAAGCTGAACTCAGAGAAGTATAGATCTTGTTGCAAGAGATAGGCAGTCTTTTATCCTAAATGATGAATTAAACAGTGTACTGTCAAAAGGATTCGCCTGCCTTCACAGTAAACACTGAAAACTGCGAGGGAATCACTGACAGCGGCAGAAATAGACGAGGTAGGATGAAGGAAACGATGTGAAAAGGGACACTTAAATAACAACCGAAGGGTGGATTTTTCCTTTAAGAAAATGATTGGTAGGTTAGTTTAAAAAAAAAAATAAACAGCTAAGAAAAGCAGTCTTTGTTGAAAGCAAGGGAAAAAGACTGAACCCAAAATGATTTTCACAGAGGCCGTGCCTGCAGTGTCCCAGTGAGCTCGATCCAAATTAGCCAGCAGGGCTGATGTTCTGCAGGCTGTGGACAAAACACACCCACCTGCTTCTAAAAGAGAAACGGCAGACTCCCTGCTTCGTGATTATAAATATAACCCGTCCGCACAAACTGTGGCTACCTGATGAGGAGGGAGAGTGATAATTGCGTCGTGTCTTTATGTGTGTGTGTGTTCTGCTCTTCCATGGCTGCGTGTGCTAGAGAGAATACAGCATTGTATTCGCAGAAACCTGGCTTCTGGCTTTTTGAGGAATTTGTCTTTTCTTTCTTTTTTTTTTTTTTTTATAAGAAAACAAGGAAAGGAAAAGAAGATCATCAGAGTCAATCAGGACAACAACAGTACGAACGACGACAACAAGAAACGACAATTATTGAAAAACTGCTTCCGTCGATTACATCTAAAAATCTGCAAACGAGCCGTACTAAAAATCCTGATTCTTCTTTGTGTCTCTGTGTGTTTCTAATATACAATCAGCTGCTTTGAAGTGGTCGGACCTGAGGTATAAATGACAACCAGATATGCAGCGTGACACAAAAAGAAACAGACGAAACCTCTCCGCAGAGAGGAGCATGGCAATCATGTACATTATGGGTCTTTCTTTCCTGGTAGGCTGCAGCATCTCACACCATCCTGAAACAAAATGACACGTCATGTGTAGCGTCTACGAAGTGAGGTTACAGTAGTTGCTGTTCGACATTATTATTATTTTTTTTTTTTTAAATCACGTTTTCGTCTTTCACTCAGAAGAAACAAAATAAAATAAAAAAAATTTAAAACCAATCTGAAAAGCAAACGTGAAATCGATTGGCTTACCTGAAGATGCAAAAAACAGTAAAATAAATACATATATATTCATAAGTATATAGCTTTCATTTTCATCGTATAAAGGTACATTTTCCTGTGTGTGTGTGGGGATGGGGGGGGGGTTGGAATGCAGTGTAAAAGATTTTGGACAGGATATTTTTCTTTTACAAGACAGCAGATAAAGGAAGGTTAACTTGTCCACCTGTCCCCCAATCTCCCCTCTGGGTCTCCGATTAATCCGAGTGTGAGCAATAAACTAAACAAACAAAAAATCCTCCTGTCGAGTTTCAACCTGGAGTTATGTTACAACGAAAAACACACAATATACCAAAAAAAAACAACAAAAAAAAGCCCTCAGTGAACAAAAACACCACGTTCTTTCTCAGACCAGGGTGGGACCGACCTGACTTATCGCCTCCAGGGTGAAACCAGACGACTGAATCCCAAAAATGTTTTCACTTTCAGAGATAGAAATGTGCGGTTTTCAGCCCCCCCCATACCCACCCCATCCGGCGCCAAGAACAGGAAAAGCTGTATAATCCCTGTAGCTCTTTCTTTTTCTCATCATATACTCCTATAAGGTTTTGTTGTTGCGAAAAAAATACCTGAAAAGAGGTAGGGTGGCAAATATTGGTCAGTCAGACACTTGAAGCGTCTCCCTCCTCCCTTTGCAAGAGGGAGGGGAAACGAAGAAAAGGAAAACCAACAGATAATAAAAGTAAAACAGCGGAGGATACTATATTTCCCAGAGTATCGGCTATTCCTTCACCAGGCTCCCAGGTAAGGTATACATAAAAGTACGAGGCACGGAAAGGAGTCATTATTCTGAGATTGAGGTATAGCACTTGGTCTCTGCTGACCAAGTCGGCAAACAGTATAGTTTATATACTGTGTGTGTGTATACATATATCTATATATCTATATAGATATATGTATGTCTATAAATTACATTTAGTACAGGTAGTTAAGTCTGCGCCATTTTCCGACTGACAAATATTGCTGCCCATCCCATTGGCTCGATCCTGAGACATTTACAGTACTGGAGGCTACTGTCGCACGCCCGCGTCAGAAAACGACTGCGTTTCCAATGCAAGCAGCGTAACGTGAAACTAAAAGCAAAAGAATAAGAACAACAGTCTGTCAAAAATGAACTGACAGTGCCATCTATTTTTTTTT
Source organism: Gadopsis marmoratus (assembly GCA_036023855.1). Taxonomy (NCBI): domain Eukaryota; kingdom Metazoa; phylum Chordata; class Actinopteri; order Centrarchiformes; family Percichthyidae; genus Gadopsis; species Gadopsis marmoratus. The sequence continues at coordinate 3,452 of JAVQJF010060153.1, forward strand.
TTTTTGCAGATCACTGTTCTGGTTTTGTGAGTTTGAGATATTCATTTCAGTTCACTACATTCATTATGTGAGTATTTGTTAATATATGTATATAAATAGATATATACTGTTCTCTTAAGTATATAATATAGTAAGAGGCTTCTTTAAAAACAGCAGTGAGACTCAGTTGCAAGAAGGAGGACTTTTTCGGACAGGGGGAGCCGTTAACCACATCACCATAAACAATAATGAAAAAAAAAAAATCAAATTAGAATGAAATAAATATACCTGAAATGGCATGCACCTCAGTAGATAAGATCATGGTGAAAATGGGACTTTTTATAAAGTTCAAATTACTCGTATTTTATAAAGCAAATTGATAGCAAAAGCCAAATGTACAGAAAGGGTCAAGAATTTCTTAAAGGACAGAGAGAATATTTTTGTAAAGGATTTAGGATCTTGTGTAAATTATGCACCGATCGCTTGGCCCTCGAGGAATCGACCCTCTCAGGGGAATTTGGTCTAAGTGCTTTTAGACTTTATCCATGCGAACCTGTGCGGAAGTGCTTTACATGCATTCCACGGCACGGGCCAACATGCAGAGTGCCATGAGTTTGCTTTGTTCTGGGGTTTTTTTTTTTTGTTTTGTTTTTTGAGGGAGGGGGCACGATGTAAGTCGCGCATTGTCAAACTGTATTCACAGCTGGCTAAGTGAGCGGCGATCACGCCTTTCTAATCAAACGGCGCGGCCATAAGAAGTGCTTTACTGTCCACAGTGGGGATTCGATCGTGTTTTAACAGATCACTACATTGTCCTTCGCTGGGTCCATCTCGACGCGCACAACAACCTTTTTAGACACTTGAAAAATGCTCGGCATTGTCAAAGTGTTGGACGCATTTCATGCATGACGACCCACGGAAATGCTGTTGTTCCAGGGGTCTTTTCTAGAGCTTTTCCCATTGGCTGTGCATACCTGCCAATCAAGCCAAAGAAGCTACCAAGCTCAGGGTGGATACCCAACAGCCACAGAGGGGAACCTTACGATTGCATGCAACAGGTAGTAAATGGTTCTAATTAGAATTAGACTGTGATTCATTCATAACTTAGAATGGAGTTTGAGCATCTCTGGCCCAGGATTAATTGTGTCGTCTCAACGTAATATATTGAACTGACTTGACCCCAGAATCAGCCGAAAACGTGGTGCATGCCATTTTTAAGACAATAATCGGAGAAAATAAAATGAATCATCAAAATCAAATAAATATAAAATGTACAATACATTTCAAGAGGAGTGAAATCATCGTCATTTGAACAGAGAGGTACAGTTCTCATGTTAAGACTCTCACAGACTGGGTGAGCACCAGGCAGTGTCAGGAGCGAAGAGCAACATTTACCACACAGCGAAAACAAAAATCAAACAAACAGCACAACCCAAAAGCTTTTGTCATCTCCTTCAATCTTTTCCCCGTGGAAAACAGCAAGTTTTTAGTTTTTTCTTTCTACCTGTGTCCTCTGAGGGATATTCTTTCCCCGCCTGCTAAAACGTGATGATAGTTTCTCTATCCCCCGGTGCTTCGGCGGAGAGAGGAGGGACGAGGCGACGCTACACGAAACTGAACTTGTTCTTGTTGGGGTTTGTTCTCTTTTAATCGTGGAGGTAAATCGAGAGGAAAAACCAAGAGTCGTTTGGGGCCAGGACGCAGCTTTCTGAAGGTTTTCACACACTAAAGCTTTTTTTTCCTTCCATCCCTCTGCCCCCCCCCGCTCCATATCCCCCAGAGAAGAGCTACATTACAGTACATGCATAACCTCAAACGGCTTTCTTTCTCTCGTTTAGTCTCTTACTTTTGAAAAGTGCTATTTCAGAAGCTGAGCGCCACAAGTTGGATCCCCTCTGTGTTTTCTGTTCTTTTTCATGATTCATTAGCGGGCCTGTCTGTTATGGCGCTGCCCCGTTTACTCGCGTGGCTCCTTCCCGCAGACAAAGCATCAGTGAGAAGGTGAGCCTTGTCCTCCACTCGGCCTACTATAGGTCCAACAGGAAATTACTATATTTGAAACCCACAACATCTGTCTCAGTTACCCTGAGTTAAAAATTAGAAGAAATCATCCAGAATCACGGATTGGCTTTTACATCATCAGTCATAATAATTTATAATATATTAAATCTGCCTCTCCTCTATCAACTACCCCTTCCCCACTGCATATTGCCCACCCACCATCCCAAAATGAACAACCCTCTATAAATGCACATTGTTGTAGTCTTTGAACTTTGAGGGAGAAGAATTACTTTTAAAACTCATCAGCTAAGCCAATTCTGCTTAGTTTGATTAGAAAATGGAAAAAAAAACAAAAACATCGGCAATGTGTTGTTGTTGTTAGCTTAGACTAGCTAAAGCCTTGTATATGAGCTAGATAATCAACTGGATAGCAGCAGAGTTTCACATTCTGATCCTAAAAGGCCTTCATCCAATAAAGATCTCCACATAGGTCACCATTTGGAGGGCAACTTGAAGGCGGCTCCGGCATTCCAGGATCAGCAGTGAGACACTGATGGAGGTCCACGAGGTAGCATTCCGCCTTTAAAAACAGCTGATCCATAATCAGATAACCCCTCAACTTGTCCCTTGGCAAAAAAGAGGGCTTTAGAGCTTCCTGGGTTCTGATTACGGATCAGCGTGCAGAGGCGACGTGCACCTCTGACCTGTTGCAAGGTAGCGACTGGGCTTCAGAGACAGACCATAATAAGTGCATGATGCAAGGGCAACAATGCCGAGGTAACCTGGTCTGTAAGCGCCAGACCCAAAGTGTAGTGCAAAAGAAAGAAAAACAAATCAAATGAAAAGATAAAAGATAGGTGTCGATTATAGAAGTCAGTAGTGTCCACGAAACTCACAAACATGCATCCCTGAACAACTTTTGTGTGTCTTTTCTCATTCAAAAAAGGACGGATTAATGTTGCTTTTGTCCGCACAGAGATAAGCAGAATATCTTAAGGAGGAAAGAAAGGTTTTGCAGTTAAAGCGTCATGGCTACCTGGCAATAAGAGAATGGGGTTTCGAGTCAGAATCCTGGTGAGGAATATCAGTGGTGTGATTAAACCTTACAGTTGGCTTCAAATGTAATTGACTGTTCACTTACCAATTACAACGCAGCCAGTACTCCATGAGAGAGGGGAGCCGTAAAGGGACTAATTTGTGAGGTTTTTCGTTTTAAAAAGGAGTACATTTTCAACCGTGCCCTCATTTTTTTCCACAAATTGGAATGGTCCGATGCCCAAACTGCATTCATGAGCAGCAGCGGTTCAGTGTATCAAGTTCAGAAAAGAGGGAGGGGTTGGTTTTTGGGCCGGGGGGGGGATTATCAGCATGCTTATGGAAATTTCATTAATTGTCATTTAACTAATGTCTTTAGCTGCATTTGTTAAACCCCTGGATATAAAAGCTAAACAAATGCTCGTACGGCGCCGCTCAAGCAGCGCTTCTTAAAAACCATCCGATTAGTTGTTTATCTCCAGTTTGTTTCTAAGAATCCTCCTCATATTATCCCTGCGTTTGTGCTCACCCAGATACTGCAAAGTAAATTGGCACAAATGAAGCCCCATCCGTTACTACTTTAGTCATTTGACTGAGGTTTACATGTGTAAGTCGTTTAGTCGATAGGGTTGAAATTGTCATCGATCTCTTCTTTTACATTGTCCTTGAGCTCAGCAGCTGCCAGCGGCTGGCCGTCGTCTCGCGGGGTTGCGGTGGGCGTGTTCTCCGACTCGGCAGGAAAATCCTGGCCTCCTGCTTCCATCTTCATCATCAGCTTAAGCTTCTTCTTTGGGGGGTTCTTCAGGGTTCCCATGCGCTCCTTGACCTTGTACTCCAAGGTGCTGTGCGGTATCCCATACATGTTCTGCGCCTTGGACACACTCATCTTCCCGTTCATCACCACTGCTATGGCCTCCTCCAGGATCTCGCTGTTGTACTGGCGATAACGGCCCCTCTTCTTCCTCGGCTGCTTGGAGCTTGGGTCCCCTTCCACGTCAGAGGTGGAGTATGCTGGCCCAGAACTGGAGTGGTCCAAGTCGGAGCTCCAGTAGTCAGCTGCCCCATCCAGCAGGCTTCCAAGGCTTCCTCCGCGGCGGTTCTGCTTGGGCAGGATGGCTCTCAGCTTCCGGCTCAGCGTGTTCTCCCCATGGCCACCACCCCCAACCCCCATGGCTCCATAGCCGTACAGCTCAGAGGCATGGGAGTCCCAGGAGAGATCCATGCCTCGAACTTGGGGGATCTTTAGGTCGACAGGAGGTGAGTGGCCCTGGTCTCTCTTGCCCTCATTGTGGTGGTGTTGGGCCTTGGAGACCTGATTGTGATGGTGGAGGGTAGTCTTGAAGGAGAAGCCTCCGTGGTGGTGATTCTCCAGGAAGGTAGGCAGGTCTTTGAGGTCGCTAAGGGCCCCGCTCAGAGCTCCACTGGCCTGCTTTAGCTTCAGCAGACTGTCGAGGTGGGCCTTGCTTCCCCAGAAAGAGGGAGAGCCCTTCTGGCCAAGCAAGGAGTGGGACTGCCCGTGAGTGATAAAGCCGGCTGACTCTAGATTGGCCAATGAAAGAGCAGCAGGCTGGCTCAGGAGGCGGTGCTTCTGGCTGAGGAGCTCTTCCTTGATACGCAGCGAGCGGGCCAGTGGGGGCTTGAAGGAGTTGGAGTTGACGTAGTTCTCCCTCAGTCTGTCCTGCAAGCTTCTCTGCAGCAGGCCGTCCTCTTCATCCACCTCTGGCAGGGTCTGTTCCACTTTGAGGGAAAGTCTGGATGAAGGGAAAATAAGGACACTTTAGGAACGGTGTCACAGATCTTGTCATGAAACAAAACTGGTTCTGGAAACCAGGGTTTGAAGCATACTGCATTTTCTAATTTAAGAATATAGTCTGTAATGTGATTCTCAGAATGAACGTATTAATCATGGTACTTTTTACTTTTAACCATCCTACATATAAGAAGGAAAAGTTACCAAATGATTATTTAGAGTGTCGGTCCATCCAAATCACAAACAAATAAAAACAGCAGTGTCTTAAGCCAGAAACAATATTTAGAGACAAATCCCAGACAGTGTTGTTGTTCATTGTTACTTTATATATATACATATTTATATTTTTTCACCTACTGGTATGTACATAATAGTTCAGTATTTGTTGTCCTTGTTTTTAGCTGTATGTCTATTTCTGTCTTCCTGTAGTGAGTCAAACTCCTGATATGTGGACACATACTTGGCCAATAAGGCTTTTTCTGATTCTGATTCTTAGTAAAACCAAGAAAATCTCAGAAACATCTTGCACATCAGCCTTTCTTTTTATGCCGGCAGAACATTAGTTGTAAACAAGTTGTTTTCCTCAGCCCGTCATTTATTAAACATCAGTCAGATGTTTGCAGTGACTCTGTAATTGCATTAAAACTGAGGTAGAAGTATATTATAGTGAGTGTGTTTTCATCTGTCTCATAATTAAATCTCAACAAGTTATTTACCTCCAGCGCATTATGCTAATAAATGCACAGTTCAAGTGTCATCAAACATGATTAAATATGGATATTAGCGCAGCTCTCATTTATGCAACGTTTCCTCTGTATTGGCCATCGCGTCTTCACTCTGATCAATACCAACTTCAATTTACCATCTTTACTTTTTTCAGTGTCACGTGACAGGGGTGTTAGAGTAGCACCTCGACAATTCAGAGATGTTCCGGTAAAAGGTAAGCAGACGGATTTAAAACATAGAACCATGTAACAGCAGAGTCTGCTAAGCAGATCGATAATTTAACAACAAGTAGAGGCTTGACAGCAAGGAGTCAACAGGAGAAGGATCATCATGGCTGCATCCTACTTATACCTTCTGGTTGAGCCGAGACCACACGGGGGTTTCGGAAACCCTAAAGATTTAGCCAAATTTTCAGATACACATTATTACTTCTTTGGCCCATCAGGGACCTGACCATCCACTGAAGCTATCGATGATGATGACCCAGTTCAAAGACACTGGGTCAGTGTGTGTGGACATAGGGGAAGCACGTGCAGATACATACGAATGCCAGCCAGTGACCTGTGGGCACAAACATAACTGTGATGGAGGTGAAATAAACAACCGCCATTTTCAATAGAAACTTCAGACCATTGTCCAGGGAAACTCCAAAACACACTGTGCAATCCATCTGGGAGAAAACGAAGGAGAAATAACTCCCGACACCAGGCCAGTAGTAATGTGTGTGACCGCTGAGCTCTGCTGCGGTTTGTACCGAGGCACATTAAAAACATGTTTGTTTTTTTTTATTTAAGTCACTTCAGATGTTTAACAAGCTGACTGTTAATCTGGAAAAGAATAGAAAGAAAAAACACATTTCGCTACACAAATTCGCAAACAAACGACCAACTTGTCATTGTAAAGTACCTGATCATTGTCCCTTTTTTTTGGCCCTTAAATATAACAATGCAAGACATACGCAACCTTTGACGAGGGTTTGCGAGTTTTGATTTTGTCCCATGGTATGTTTCCTATGTCTTGTTTTTAATGATCGTTGCCCCACCTTGGATGAATAAAGTTGTATTGACCGGACATTTGTCACATTCCAAACTGCTGAAACATATGCTTACATGCAAAGTGCCTCCACTTGAACTGCTGCAGCCAGTGTTCCTACTGCTGAGTAACTATAGCAACAGTGGACGGGCTCTTGATGGGGGGGGGGGCGAAAATGCACCCGTAGGTTAATAATAACAGGAAACAGCTTTAAAAGTCAGCGGATGGCACCGGGTAGAAGAAACCGTCCGCGGGGGACGTACAGT